>PVKA01041087.1:0-18315 GCA_004027165.1 Ctenomys sociabilis | reverse complement strand
TTCTAACATTATTTTCCACTAATTAAAACTATGGACTTTAAAGATTCATTAAATATTCAAAGAGATGTTTTCCTATGCAAATGCTCTTGAGAATATCTGAGAGTAGTTTCATAAGGATAAAGGAATAGGATTTGAAGCTAATCCCAGAAGGACTTGTGATAACTAGATTTATGGATGGAACAGTTGACTCTTTGAAAGACCATTCATCCACTGTGATAGTCTAGAGGGGCAAATACTGTACAATGTTCTAAAAGAAAATCCTATGTAAGTTTATATTAACATTTACCACTGTGTTATATGCAGGTTTCAACAGCCCATACACTAATGTTTACACAGTTCCATGATGATATGTAAATTGAGCCAGGCAAGGTGGTGAACAGTGATATTTTGGGCACTCTGGGAGGCTGAGGTAGGAAGATCTCAACTTTGAGCACACTCTGGGCAACATATTGAGACCTTGTCTCAAATAAAAATGAAAAAGACCAGAGGTGCAATTCGTGGTTAAGGCTGTGTTCAAGCTTCAATGCCACAAAATAAAATAAAAATAACATTTAAATTGCACACAGTCCTGTCTTATAGGTGACACTGAGATTCTGCTTTCAGATAAAGACAAAAACTAACATTAATGCTCTTCTAGGTCTCTAGAGGCCGGCTGTGGACCCTGACCTTGGGACTTCAGCCTCTATAATGGAACGAATGATTTTTTTTAATAATAATCTTGACCTCTTAAACTATTTCTTTTCTTCCCCTTTTCTGCCCTTGTTCCCTCTCCTCCTTTCCCTTTCCTGCTCTCTCCTTCCCTCCATCTTTCTCAAAACACATAAATCTGTTAAATAATAGGGATCCTTTTGTGTCATTGCAGAATTTTGACTAATGCATAACTTGTACTCAATACTTAATGGAGCACATACAAATAATTAACAAAATCATTCATACATCTCCCCAGCAAGTCTACACAGAACAAATGTAATATAGGGTAAAAGTTATGTTTGTTTAAGTGAATTATTGCCAGTTACCATTAGAAACTCTGAGAACCTCAGGATAGATAACACAAAGATCCTAATTAGCAGTACTCATATTAACTAAATATAATTTAAGTTTCATTGAGTCAAATGTCATAAAAACCATTAGTATAATTCCTGGACAACAGATGAAAGTTATGTATAATTTATTTGCTTCAATTTAAAAATTTAAATGTTTTGAGTTTATGTGGATAGTTACTATAGAAAGGGAGAAATCTAAAATTATAAATTAAGCAATACCATCAATGAGACAAATACACATTTCTCTCTCTTATTTTATTTGCTGTATTGAGGATTGAACTCAGGACCTCATGCTTGTCAGGTAGGCGCTTATGCCACTGAGCCATCTTCCCAGCTTTCAAAGTTTACTTTTAAATGATTATCTATGAGGTATAAAAGCTTGTAACTTCATTTAACCACTTTAACTTCCTTCATATGTCAAAGCATAATATTCTTCTATCAAATTACCTACAACTTAACCTACATCAGTAAGTTGTCATCAGTTATTTGTTTTTATTCACTAATCCGTGCATGTGCACATTCATTCATGCAACAAATTCTTAGGCTTCACACTGGAAAAAACAGCATTATTAATTGGGGATCTTGTACTGAATAAGGCAGTGAGAAATCACCCCTCTCACACAGCACTTACTGTAAATGTGAGGTCTGATAAGCAACAAATACTAAATAATTTTATTATTTTTCTACCAAGTGATGATATGTGCTGTAAGGAAGACATGGTAAGGCGAGGTGAGTTAGAAACAACACCAGGCACTTGTAAATTTAATGGTGTGGGTAACACAGGTCTTATGTAAACACAATATTTGAGCAAACAAGGAAGACAAGTTAGACTGTGTCTGGTGGAAAAATGTGTTGGGCAGAAATATTTTTAAGAAAGGAAAAACATTATTTTTATGAATATATTGTGATTGTTGATTCTCAATCAGTAAGCAAAACATTGACATAGAAAATGTCACTAAATGTTATTTAATTGATTTTTACAGCCCCAAACTCTACTACTACTACTACTACTACTACTATTACTACTACTACTACTACTACTACTAATAATAATAATAATAATATTGTGTTCTTTTTCCCACTGGGACAGGAACAGTAAATAAGAATGATGCTGCATTCTTGTCTTCAAGTAGATGTGACAAGATCCATGTGAATGCTTCTGAACCAGTCTGATTTTTTAATACTATGGAAACAACTGTAGTTATAATGCAAAATTTTATGTACAATCTGTGCCAAATTAGTGTGTAAGAGTGTGGTCAGCAGATTACATGACCACCGGACTTTCCCTGAGGGGACTTGACTGACTTTGTCAGATATGAAAGTTACATTTTTGTTATATAGGTCTTGCTTTATCTCAGTCTTAACAATCTGGCAGAAAAGCATAAAAATAAGATATGAAAAGTAAAGTCATATTATTATGCTGAGCTGCAAAAGTCTCAAGTCAACAACTTCTGACATTGCCAATCATATGGATAACCCCTACTGTTGTGGACTACTGAATTGTGTTGGATTATTTTGTTGAATTCATGTACCTACAATATTAACATGGCAATGGAATATGCATCTCTAACAAAACTAAACAAAAAAGTGGATACAAAGGAAGGACTATTTTGTATTTGTATATACAAAATAATTAAGATAGATATACAGATGCTCTCTCTTAATTCGATGAGAAGAAAGATATGTATTAAAAATATTTGGACAGGATATCATGTGTGCATGTTATAGTATGAATAACCACCAAGAAGATAACAATATGCAATGTATTAATTATTGAAACTGTCCTATTAATTGGTTTTTCAACTATCTCATTGCTGTTTCTCAATAAAATTAATAAAAGCAGAAGCCATTATTAAATTATTGCTACCCTAGGTTGCATCAAAAGAAGGACCTGGTGGCTACATCTGTTTGGCAGGAGACAAAAACTCCCCAAGGTCTTCCCTACAATTTGGGGAAGGGTCTGTTTCAGATTCTATGTATCAAAAGTATTCATCTTCCACATATGCAGGTGAAGCAACATAAGGCTTGAAAGAGTAGTTGGCAACTGGAAAGTTGTGTAATGATTAATGTAAGAGAAAAAATGAATGTAACAAACTGGTCCTTTAAATATATGTATTCTGGTTTACATTCCTTTTTGCTTCTTAAAAGAAGTGATCATCAAAAATTAAAACTAGGCTTCAATATTCTAACACAATCAGCCACTCAACAGTCCCCAAAATATTTTTCTTTCCCAGGATGAGCTGTCTGTCTTCCACTTGTCATTCTTGTGGGCTCATTCATGTGTGGGGTTGTGCACGACTGTGTGTGCTGGAGGTTTGAGGTGTGAAGGGGTGGGAGACAAAGAGAAAATGGAGACCTAGAGATCTAGCTAAGTGGGTATCAAGTGTTGTTGACTGTTTTAGAGACAGAGTCCTACTGTGAAGTTTAGACTGACCTCCAACTTACCATGATCCTCCTGTCTCAGCCTCCCAAGTGCTGGGATTACTGTGTGCACCCTCATGCCCTATGTCTTCTATTTTGATTAGAATTTACCTATCAACTTCTTCCTGAAAAGTCACCAGACCATATGTTTCTTAGTATATCAGAGTAAATGTTCTATTATTGTTTTCACTAGGAAAAGCTCTTCAGTAAACATGGAAAAAGAGGAGAGTAAAAAGAAGCAGGAGGAATGGATGGTGGGGAAGGATGAATATAAGATTTTTTTTCCTCTTGCAGAAGGACACTTTGTTCTGTTATTATGGGGTAACTGTCAACAAGGAGACAGCAAGTCTCTTCTTGGGAAGGAAAAGAGCAAAACTGTGACCCAAATTGAGCATGTCGCCAAAACTGAGAAATGAACCACAGTGAGTAAGGTAGGCTGGACTTGGATGTAAGGAAGGGGTTAGGTTGTGGCTAAGAAAGAGCTGATCTTGTGCCTGGTATGAAATTGGCAGAGAAACACCCTCTTGCCACTCAGTGTTAGAGTTTTGGACATCTAAGAAAATAGCTAGCTGTTTTTGTGTAAACTAAGAAATACGTGTCATTAAAAATATTAGAGCTCACTAGGAATCTTGTTTTCTTGTACTTGAACATGACTGTGTCCTGGACTCAGGTCTGTGGTGACAGTATCAGTGGTAGTGGGAAAAGGGAGCTGAGCTCTGGTTTCTGACGGTGCAGTGGGCATGTCAGGACTCGGTGACAACATGCTGTGTCACATTGATTTGATATTCTAGGGAATCTAGTGTCATTCTTGAGCCTCTAGTAATGAGTAAAATACACAGCATGTTCATACTTAGACCAAATGAATTCAATAAATTACAAGACTTTTTCTAGGATGGGAATTTCAGGGTGAAACAGAAATTTTCCCTACTGCAACATATATACATTTCAAGTCATTTAAAATTGAATCTTAAAGAGTTCTGTGCTTATTTTATGCACGAAGTTGATAAAGTAAAATCAGTAGGATTGAGAGAAAAATATATCCATCCATCCATTTATCCATCCATCCATGTTAATGCAGTTATTTTTCCCTTTTTATTTAAATGCATGAATATATTGAGGGTATTGTCAGGAAATTATAGGTCTTTCCACAGAACCAAATCTGATTAGTTCATTTGGCAGTGCTTTGCCAGGCTACCCAGTGCTTTAGACCAAACACCAACCTAGTTTCCCAAGCATTAGTCTAGTTCTCTTTGTCTCAGTGATTGCTACTTTTAGTGTTTTTTACCTCATATTTAGGGTTGTTTATTCTATTGATAGAGGGAGAAAAACTGGTCTTGAGTGGGTGACCTCCAAATGAAATAGGGAAAACTCAAATCCTGACCTAACCTGGATGAGTTTGTGTTCTCTAAAACCAAATAATGAATTTTAGGAACAAATGGAGGTTATGAGCTGAATGTATTGAGGAAAAGAAAGCTCCTGTCCAAGAGAGGAACAGAAGGGGGAATCAAGCTGGTTGTTCCCTGGAAACTATCTCTTTCAGGGACTTTTATAGTGTAAAACCATGCAGGGCTAAGTTGGAGAGAATAAAAACTCACTTAGGTGGCTGTGGGGCAGGACAAAACTATGGTCAACCCATGGGATTACAAGCACCATTGCTCAGGTAAAGTTGATTACTTCCAGGACCAAATGGGGAAGCTGGAGAAACAAGTCACAGGGTAAGAGGGCTGAATATGGGACAGGGTCTCTTCCTACTGGGGGTTGGGCTAGAGACTCACTTGGGCTCTTTCAAGGTGATTGATACCTATTCAGAATACCAAGCCCAGTGCTAATCTTCAGGGAAGTTAACATTTGTTTGGCCTTTAGGTCTGGCTCACTGCAGAAGCATCCATTCCCCCTACAGTTGTAAGACATCTTTGTCTTTTGTGTTATCTCCTTCCAGGGCCTGGGCCTGTCTGACTGCCTATAATATTTTTGTCTAACTTGGCTGCCTGAAACACTATCATTTATGTTTGCTATTTTGTGATATGTTACACTATTATGATAAATTATAGTATTTTATAAGTTCTACATTTGTTGGAAATATATTTTAGGGTTAGGAAAACATTTTACCACTTTCACACAATATTTCTTAGGTAGGTGTTGCACCCCCAGTTCCAAAAGCAGGGCAACTGACACAGGTATAAATCCATGAGTGTGCTTTACCCTTGGGTTAAAGTGCATGCAACTCAATCAGGTCTTGTAAAACACTGGGAATCCAAGGACCTGTGAACAAGCTGGCAGAAGGAACTTCTCTATTGCTGGTAGGGATAGATGCTGTGAGCTTGCAAATACAGGTGTGCTCCCTGCAACACAAGAGAAGCAAAACTGAGACACGCATTGTGCTATCCTTATATCTTGTTGTCATTTCTCCCCAAATATCATGTTTTCTGTTTATCTGCAGAGTCAGAGGAGAAAGGAATCACATCAGCAGTGACCTAGGGTGTAAATTTACCTGTAACATATGACTTCAGTGACCCATGAAATTTATCTATTTCAGAGAATAAAGATGTGTTAAATGGGTTACTTTGCAGTTCCATTTTGATTTCTTTCACATACTCATATGTTCATATGTAGCAAAAGCTGTGTCCAAACCTGAATAGACCAAATCGTCACTGGGGAGCTTACCTTCCTCATAACATGTTTCACTGCATTTGTCACCAATGTTCACTGATAATGGTGACAGTGTATTTAGGTGTTTGTTTCCTGTGAATAAAAATGGAACATTAGAGGGACATTTTAAAAGACATTTTTGTCAAAAATAATTAAAATATTTAAACTCATCTGACACCAGAGATACCTGAAGTGTCTCTGGTGTCAGATAAATTATGCATGCACATAATGTTTTCTGATAAAAATAAAGCAAAGCAATATTCTAATGTGTTCATGGGCAAAGTCCCTCGCCTTCTATTTGAACTTTCATTCCACTGTTTATGAGAAAATTTTCTTCTTCTTTTTTTTTTTTTTTTTTGTAAAACTTTAGGGGGCCCGAGCAGGTAGTTCCCCAGGAAGCTGTCTCTTCCAGGCACTTTTATAGTGTAAAACCATATCCGGATAAGGTGAAGAGAAAGGGAACTCGATTAGGTGCAAAACTATGGTCAACCAATGGGGTCACAAGCTCCATTGCTCAGGTAAAGTTGATGAGGCCCAGGACCCAATGGGGAAGCGAGTCATGTAGTAAGCAAGTGGGCATGAATATGGACAGGGTCTCTTCCCTTGGGGGTTGGGCTAGTGACTCACTTGGGTCTTTTCAGGTGCTCACTACCTAGTTAGAATATCAATCCCAGGTGCTACTCTTTTAGCATTTGTTTGGCCTTTAGGTCTGGTTCACAGCAGGAGCCTGGTCCCTCCTAGAGTTGCAAGACATCTTGTCTCCTATAGTATCTCTTTTGAGAGCCTGACCCTGTCTGACTGCCTCCAATATTTCTAGCTAACTTAGCTGTGCACAACATTCCCCCTCTGAAGAACTAACCTGAATTGCCGTTGGGGAACCTGGGTGAAGACCGCTGTGGCTTCTTCATGTTGAAAGAGGTCGTAGTTGAGAACCGGCAGTCAGATATATTCTTCTAACTAAAGGCCCTCAAGAGATGACAGACATTTTCATTATAGCTTTGAATCTGGAGAAGACAAAGCCAAAGAAACAAATACAGAAAAGTCAAATATTACAACAGGATAATTATGAAAAAGACAAGTTAGAACCTTTTGTAGGTCCATTAGCAGATATCTTAAATGTGGGATTTAATCCTTTTTTTATCTTCTATGGCCATTCCATATAGTTTTAAACAAACTGGCATTTTTTATTGTTACTGGGGCACATGAATCGCCAGAAATAGGGAAAACACCAAGTACTCTCCAGTTGGCAAGTGGGGCCACTGGCTATGTAACTACTGACAAATCTGCATAAGCATCTATTGAAAGTTTCACAGGCTTTCTCTTTATATTGGCAGTTAACATGGGTTCCCTCAGGCTGAGAGGGAAGACACATAACCACCGTCCATCATAAACACTTTTTTTTTCTCTAGCAGCTTTGGACATTTTTTGTCTGAAATGTCCCTTTTCTCTGTCTGGATATAGGAAAGCATAACTTTTTTTTTTCATTTTTGGACTGGCCTTTGTTGCTGTAGGTTGCTAGTATCACCATTCTTATTTTCCATCTGTAAATTTATTCTGTATCCTTTTTACTATGAGACACTTTCTGAGCAATTTTTACCAACTTACAAATTTATTTTTGCAGCTTGTATCAGATACTGAGGTCCACTGAACAACATATAGACAAAAATCTGGTGGATGCCAATTAAAGGAATCTTAATCTAGCATTTGTTATAGATTTTATCTGTATGATTACCTGGGTTTTGTTATCTCCTAGGAAAGAACAAATTTTTTTGAAAAATTAGAGCACATATTCTCAAAGCACGAACATTTGAGCTAACAAGTATATTTATAAACTTTTTTGAAACCTAGCAATAGTAACCTACTAGCTCTTAGTCCTCTTTATTCATTGAGTCTGACAATATGCTTTGTCTCTCTAGCTTTAGTTAAGAGACATCACACCTATATTAACTATGAGCATGAATACCTGAGATATGTCAGAAATCAACCAGATTAACTTATGTATTTATCATGAAATACACAGCATTCAGTCAGATTAAACCAATGAAAAATGTTTTAAATCTTGTACATGAACAAAAATATATTACATTTGCAAAATGTCAGTCTCAACATCATCTTGATTAGCAAGGAACCTGAATATATTGTAGTATCTCAGTTATAGCTAAAGCAACACATCTTCTAAAATCTGTTTCTATTGAGGTACCTTTGCCAATGTCCAGCAATAGGCTGGGTTTCTCTTCATTAGTGATTACTCAGGGCTCCTCTGTGGAGATGACAAGTAGAGATAGTAGTTCAGCCAGAGGGAGGAGTCAGGCCCAGGGCCCCTCAGTCCTACTGGACCATCTGAGAAGCAGAGTCTGAGCTCTGGGGCCTCTGCCTTAGAGTGCAGTCTCACTTCTCCTGGCTGCCTTGGCAGTCAGGGCATGGCTTGTGGGCCTCTTGAGGCAGTCCCTCATGCTGGCCTGGCTTCTGACAGCAGTAGCAGATGAACCTCATCGTCATTTAGCTCTTTTTGAAGCCCAGAGAATCAGACTTAGGGTCTGTTTTGAGGCTGCAAGGACAGCCATTTTTAATCTCTTTCTTTTCTCTCCCTGGTTTTCCCAGTTCCAATTATAGGACACTTAAACAGTTTTTTACCAAAGTATCAAATGAGTTATCTGGAGCAAAAGCTGTCTTTTGTAGCTCTTCTTTAATATCTGGAGCTGACTGAGTAATAAATTTATCTATAAGAATAATCTATCCCTCTATTGAATTAATATCTCAGGAAGTATGTCCTACCAGTGTATCTACTAAACATTACAAGAAATCAGAGGGGTATTTATCTTTCTCCTAGTAAATAGCTAAAATTTAAAATAACTGGAAGGCTTGGTTTTAGTTTTAGACCTTTAAAAATACACACTTGAAAAAAATGTCTTTTAGTTTTTCTGCCTGGCCCGGTATCAGGCCAGCGGGGGTCTGACGTCTTGGGCTCCAGTGGGTACTGGAAGTTCCACTGGTTGTCTATCTTTTGGCTTTTTAAAATTAACTCTTATTTATTTCCAAATGTAATGGCAGCTTGTAATGCTGCCTGTCCTTTCATAAATGTCAAAGCTTGGTTTAAGATTAACATTACTTCCATTACTTCTTTTTAATCTAGTTTATAAGTCTGAATAAGTCCTCTAAAAGACATCAATGTACTTATGAGGGTCATCTAAGGCACATGAACTCCGGAAGTTCTAAATCACCTTTTTTTCTTTAAAAGGTATTGTCCTTGAAAAGCATGCACAGATTCAGCTAAGAATGGGTGTAGCCCTGTAGAGGGCTGGATTACAGCTGTCCACACCCTCTAGACTAGAAAGGCAAATAGGGAAATCTTACTTACAATAATGGTGGACAAAGCTGTGCTTAACACTGTCTTGTCCTTAGGCTCCAAGATATGATGCCTCAGGCACCTGTACTGCCTGGTTCTCCTGTTGCTCACATCTATACTTTTAAATTTATTAAATAACAATATCCTTTTTAATACAAATCTGAAGACATTTTTACCATTTTTCTTTTTATATCATCTTTCTAGCTATAAAATAGAATCATAATTGATACTTTTCTCTGCATTATATTTGGATTAAATGGCTTTTTTTTTTTTTTCAGCATGTAAGGATCAAACATCTTCTGGTGCCTAATGAAGCACACTCTAAAGGAGTAAGAGACTTTAATCGTGAGATCCCCATATCTCTGTCTAATGATCTCAGTGGATGACCTCCAAATGATACAGGGAAGTAAAACTCCAGACCTTACTTGGATGAGTTCATGTTCTCTAAAACCAAAGAATGAATTTTAGGAAAAAATGGAGGTTGAGGGTAAAACTTTATTGGAAAGAAAATCTTCTGTCGGAGAGGCAGAAGGGGGGCCCAAGTGGATTGCTTTTCTTCTTCTTCTTCTTCTTCTTCTTCTTCTTCTTCTTCTTCTTCTTCTTCTTCGTCGTCGTCGTCGTCGTCGTCGTCGTCGTCGTCGTCGTCGTCTTCTTCTTCTTCTTCTTCTTCTTCTTCTCTTCTTCTTCTTTTTCTTCTCCTTCTTTTTCTTCTTCTCCTTCTTCTTCTAGAATTTTGGAAAGAAATGTTTATCATTGACTGACAGGAAAATAAGCATTAAAACATTAGTGATCTGAACTCTTTATATTTCACATTGTATAAGGCTCTTTCAACAGAAGCATCAGAGACAGTTAAAATCTTAATGGAATAAATTAGTTTAATTAATTGTTCCCAAACTTTAAGTAAAGCCTCTCTAAGATAAAAGCACTTAGTAGGTGATTGTGTGTGTGTGTGTGTGTGTGTGTGTGTGCATTCAAATAAATATTTGGCATTATTATGGTGGAAAAAAATGAAGGACCTAACTAGAAATGATTTTCAAAAAAACACACAACTAAAAGTTGCCCTTCCTTCTGTCTCTTCTTTCCTCCCCCTCTACTTCCCTTTCTTCTCCTCCTCTTCCTTCTCCTTTTGCTTCCACTCTTCTTGCTCATTGGCCTCTTCACTGGCCACCTTGAAATACCAAAACAGCACACTTGCCCACTGAGCTCAGTGTGACCATGTAGCTACACAGGCAATAAAACTACAATCTTTAACACAGCGTGTAGATTACTTCCTCTGTTCCTCTTTTTCAACTTCTCCTTAATTCAACATACAAACGAAGAACAAATTCTTTTATTCATCTCAGGCTACATTCTCTTAATTCATGGATTAGAGGCATCTGCTCTAATAGGATTTGTAAGTAGAATATAATGCATCTTGTACAACAAAAAACCACTTCGAAAACAATATACAATGTATTAATTGTTGAATCTGTCCTTCTAATTTGATTTGAAACTGTCTCATTGCTATTTGTTCTTCAATAAAATAAAATTTAAAAATGAGCTACAAAAAAGAAGAAGGAAACATTGATCATGCAGAAAACAATTATCTGGAAATGAGTGATAACTTAATATACTGCCCTGATGTGCTTGACCAGCTTGCTCTCTGTGAGACCTGAGAGAAAGTTTTTCTCTCCATCTGATGCTCCTTAGGCACATTATAGATCATTGATCACATTCATCTGTGGCTCCATAATCTCGTTGATCAGAAAATTTGGGCCACAAAAGAGTTCCATGATGTTACAATACAGGTTCTCCTATGTCCTGAGTCTTCACTGACCTTGAACAGCTAAGGCCAAAATGTTGGCTGACCTTGTGGCCCTTCCATTTCTCCAATTTTTGATCTGTGAACTTAGGTTGTTATCCAGAAGAGAAGCTGAGTAGTACCCTGCAACATATGCAGTTCAGTTTACCCTATCTGACTAAATTTTTTTTAATTATTGTTTTAAATTTCTATTTGTATTTCTTCTTTTGATTTCTTACACTAGGGAGACTATACAATATTTGCATATGTGTATCTGGTTTATGTGTTCAAGTGGCAACCACTTCAATATAAATGCTTCAAGTTTATCATGCTTTATATCTGAGCAACATTCCATTGTATAGAAATACCACATCTTTTTCAACCATTCCTCATGTGATGGGCATCTGGTTGATACCAAGATTTGGCTATCACAAATTGTGCTGCTACAAACATAGGTACACATATATAACTATAATATGATGTTTTTCAGATCCTCAGGGAAAATTCCAATTAGGGGCATAGCAGGCTTGAATGGGATTTCCAGTCCTACTTTTGTGAGGAGTGTCCACACTGATCTCCACAATGCTTGCACCAGTCTACATTCCCACCAGCAGTGGAGAAGTGTTCCCTTTTCCCCACATCCTCCCCAACATTTGTTGTTTGTTAATTTCTTTATGTTAGCCCTTCTTTCTGGAGTGAGATAGTATCTCAGTGCTGTTTTAACTTGCACTTCATGGATGGACTAGTGATGTGGAGCATTTTTTCATATATTTATTCGCTTCTTTAATTTCATCCTCTGAGAAGTGTGTATTCGTCTCAGATGCCCATTATTGGATTGGGCCTTTAAATTTGAGAGCTCTAATATATCTTTGTTGTTTATAAATTCTAGAGACCAGACCTTTTCTGAGTGCTTATTAGTTAAGATTTTTTCCAAATTTGTGGGTTGTCTTTTCACTTTGTTGACAATTTTTTTGATGTGCAGAAACTTCTCAAGATGAGTTGATCCCAGCTGTTAATGCTTTCAAATGCTTCCTGTGCGAATATATGTTTTGAAGTCTTTGCCTACCCCTACATCTTCAAGAGTTCCTCCTACTTTCTCTTTCAGGAGATTGAGTGTTTTTCTTTTAATGTTTAGATCTTTAATCCATTTTGACTTTACTTTAGAGCATGGTGACAGACCTGGGTCAAGTTTTAGTTTTCAGCATGTTGAAACCCAGTTTTCCATCACCATTTTTTAAAGTGGCTACCTTTCTTCCAGTAAGCATGTTTGGCCTCTTTGTCGAAGATCAGTTGGCTGAGTGTGTTCACAGGGGCCTCTACATCTTCTAATCTATTATGTTGATCCTCAGGTCTATTTTGTTGCCAATACCATGTTGATTTTATCACAGTGGCTTTATAGTATAATTACAAGTCAAGAATTGTGATGCCTCCTTGTCTTTATTTGCCAGGGTTGTCTTTGATACTCTACGTCTTTTCTGGTTCTAAATAAATTTTAGGAACGATTTCTTTAGGTATGGAAGGTATGTTGGTGGAAGTTTGATAGGGACTACATTAAATCTGTACAACAATTTTGGGAGTATGGCCATCTTCAAGATGTTGGTTTTTCCTATCCAGGAACAGGGAATATTTTTCCATTTTCTGAAATCCTCTTCGATCTTTTTCTTAGGGTATTGTAATTTTCCATGAAAAGATCCTTCACTTCCTTTCTTAAGTGAATACCACGTTATTTCTTTTTCCTCAATGCTATTATAAAAGGTATTGTTTCTATAGTTTCCCTTTCAGTGTGTTTGTTGTCTGTGTAGAGGAATGCTATCAACTTTTGGGTATTGATTTTGTATCCTGCTGTGCTACTGAATTTCTGTATAAATTCTAGTAGTTTCTTGGTGGAATTTTTTGGGTCTTCCAAGTAAAGTATCATGGCATCTGCAAATAGTGATAATTTAACTTCTTCTTTACCTATTCTTATTCCTTTTATTACTCCCTCTTGTCTAAGGGCTGTTGCTAATGATTCCAAATCTCTATTGAATAGGAGGGGTGATAGAGGACATTCTTGTCTTGTAACAGATCTAAGAGTAAAAGATTTCAGTTTTCACCTGATTAGATTATATTAGCCATTCAGTTGTTATACATGGGTTTCACCAAATTGAGGTAGAGGCCATCTATTCCAATTTTCTATAGGGCTTTCAACATGAATAAGTGTTGGACTTTGTCAAAAGCTTTTTCTGCATCAATTGAGATGATCATGTGGTTTTTAAATTTCAGTCTATTAATATAATGTATTATATTTATAGATTTTTGAATATTGAACCATCCTTGTATCCCTAGGATGAATCCTTCTTGGTCATGGTGTAAGATCTTCTTGATGATTTGCTGTATTCTATTTGCTAGAACTTTACTGAGGAGTTTTGCATCTATGTTCATGAGGGAGATTGGCCTGTAGTTCTCCTTTTTAGTTGTGTCTTTCACTGGCTTTGGAATCAGTATAATACTTGCCTTCAGAAATGATTTTGGGAGGACTGCTTCCTTTTTAATTTCATTGAAGAGTTTGAGGAGCAAAGGGATTATATCTTCTATAAATTTCTTGTAGAATTCAGCTATTAATCCATCAAGACCTAGACTTTTCGTTGTCAGTAGGCTGTTTATTACATTTCATATTTCATTGGCTGTTATTGGCTTATTGAGAGTTGTTATATCTTCTTGACTCAGTTGTGGTATTTTATACCCTTCTAGGAATCTGTCCATTTCTTCTTTGTCTTCTGTTCTGTGAGCGTGAAGATTCTTGAAGTAGCTATTGATAATCTTCTGAATTTCTACAGGTCTGTGGTGATTTTTACCCTTTTCATTCCTCATTGCTTGTATTTGAATTTTTTGTTTCCTCTTTTTGATGAAGTTAGCTAGAGGCTTATCAATTTTATTTAGTCTTTCAAAGAACCAGCTTTTTAATTTGTTGAATCTTTGAACTCTTTTCTTTATCTCAATTGAGTTAATTTCTGCTCTAATCTTTATGATTTCTTTCTGTCTTGGGGCTGTTTGTTTGGTGTGCTCTTCCTTTGCTATATGTTGGAAGTGCAACATTAGGGTGTTTATTTTTTTCCCATTCTGTTTTCTGACTGTGTGAGTTCATAGCTATGATTTTCCCTCTGAGAACTGCATTCATCCCATCACATTAATTCTGGTAAGTTGTGGTTGAATTTTCCTTGAATTGTAGATATTGTTGAATTTCTTGTTTGATTTCATCTGTGACTCCTTGTTGCTGAGTAGTGTGTTGTTTAATTTGCATGTATTTAGTGGGTTTTTCAGATTTCTTTTGTCATTTATTTCCAGTTTCATTGCACTGTGGTTGAATAATATGCATGGGATAATTTCTGCTTTCTTGCATATACTTAAGCATTACCTATGGACTAGTATGTGGTCTGTTTTACAAAATGACCACCGTGCAGCTAAAAAAAATGTGTATTCAGCTGTGGTTGGGTGGAACATTCTGTATATGTCCACCAGGTCCATTTGTTTCATGCTGTGGTTCATTTCTGCTACTTTTTTGCAATTTTTTTTGTCCCGTTGACCTATCTTTTTGAGATAATGGGTGTTAAGTTCTCCTGTTAAGATTGTGGTCTTGAATATTAGACTTTTCATGTCCATTAGGATTTGTCTTACATAGTTGGGTGCTCCTGTGTTTGGTGCATAGATATTCATGAGTGTTACCTCTTCCTCTTGAATTTTTCCCATCACCAATATATAGTGGCCTTTTTTGTCTCATTTGATCATTCTTGGTTTGAAGTTGAGACTGATAACAGAATTACTACTCCTGCTTTTCTCTGAGGTGCTGGGGCATGTAGTATTGTTTTTCGTCCTTTGACTTTAAGCCTATGAATGTCTTTTTGAGTTAAGTGTGTTTATTGGATATAGCATATTGTTGGATTTTGTTTCCTAATCCACTGTGCCAGTCTATTTCTCTTTACTGGTGAATTGAGTCCATTTACACTGATGGTTATCATTGAAATGTGTTGACTTATGATTGACATGATATTTACCTACTGTTTTTTACTGCTTTTTGTCCTGTGTTTAATTCTTCACCCTATTTAGTGGGTTCCTTCCATTCTCATTCGTGGAGTTCTGGTCATTGTGGCCTCTTTCTAGAACATCCTTCAGTAGCCTGTGTAGGCATGACTTTGGTATCATGACATTCTTTAGTTGTTCTTTGTTGTGGAAGTATTTCTCCTCTCCATAAAACTTGAAAGAGAGTTTTGTAGGGTACAGTAGTCTGAGCTATAACTTGTTTTCATACAGGACTTGAAGTACTCTGCTTTCTGCTCTTCTTACCCTCATGATATGTGCAGAGAAATTGGCTGTAATTCTTATGGGTTTTCCTTTGAATGCAATCTGCTTCTTTTCTCCAGAAGCTTTCAGTATATTATTCTTGTGATGATTTCTGGGATCTTGACTATTCAATGTCTCAGTGTATTTTTAGTTCGGTTGAAATTATTTGGTGTTCTGTATGCTTTGGCTACCTGAATGTTGGTTTGTTTCCTCATAGTTGGGAAGTTTTCTGTGATTACTTCTTCCCATATTCTTTTTATGTCATTTGTATTGACTCTTTCATTCTCATTGATACCAGTTAATCTCACATTGTTCATCTTGCATCATCTTTAGGTGATGGATTATTTTTTCCTGCATCCTCGTTGTTTTTAAGAGATCCTTTCTCATTTTTTAACTAGCTGCATAGGGTGTTTATTTTTTTCCCGTTCTGTTTTCCAAATGTGTGAGTTCATAGCTATGAACTCAAGATCTGAAACTCTGTCTTTGCTTTCACTCAAATGGTTTTGTAGAGTCGTGATTGATATTTTCAGTTCTTCTATATCTCTTTGACTCTGCTTCATGTGATCAATTTTTTTTCTGTATTGTTCATTCCAGGAGTCCGTCATATATCTGATCTCCCCCTTTTATTTTGTATCAATGTTCTCTTTAGAGGTAGTTATTAATTCTTTTACTGTAGAGCTTTTTCCAAATTGGATTTCCTCCATATATTTCCATATTTGATTCTGTACTTCAGATGCTATGCTTTCAAAGATTTCTTATTTCAGAAATTATTTCTGCTCTGAGTTCCTCTTTACCTTTCTGTTGTTGTTTCTTTGCTTGCAACACTGTTAATTCACACATTTCAGCTGGAATAGTGTTTTCTGCACTTGTTCTGGGTGGGTATTGGGTTTCCCCCATATTTTTCTAGATTTGATTCATTACTTCAGATGCTATGTATTCAAAAAAAAATTTTTTTTACTTCAGCAATTAATTCTGGTAGAGATCCTCTGTACCTTTCTGCTGTTGTTTCTTTGCTTTTGCCTCTGTTAATTCATTCATTTCAGCTGAACTAATGACCTCTGTACTTATTGGTGGGCTCAAGGCCTGAGATTGCATTTTTCTCCTTGTCTTTGTCATTTTGTATAGCACTGACCTCTGACCTTTGGTGTAGAGATTTGGTGCAGTTACAACATTAGCATGTAATGAGATTCAGGTGTCAGTCTGTTAAGTTTGAGAGTATCCAGTTATGCCTGGCCTGGATCTCACTGTTGTGTTCAGTTCCTTTTTGCTGCAGCCCTTCTGGTACAACTGTGAGCCTGTGGTTCCCCTCTGTTGTATCCTTGGTTCAGGGAGCACTGGGGAGTACAGAAGCTCTCCCACACCCTCACTGGACAGGACTCGTGTGGATAGGGTTACTGGAGAGTAACAACAATTCTCTCTCGCTCGCTGGGCTTGGGGGCAGAGGACCGGTCTGGGGTGTCTCAGGCCGATGCTAGCCAGAGGTCTTAGGGGTGGGGCTCTAGATGGCACGGCATGCAAGGAGGGAAGCCAAGGTCTCTCCCACACACTCACCGAACCGGGCTCGTGTGGATAGGGTGCTGGGAGCGTCACAAAAATTCTCACTCGCTCGGCGGGCTTGTGGGAAGTGGCCCCAGTTTCCTTCTTGATCTCAATTCTAACCTTCTTGTCCAAAAACCCAGAAGTGTATGTGGGAAGCTAAGAGAGGGCTCCTAATGTGAGCTCAGGAGTGTTTTCTGCTAGTGCCAGGTACTTCCTGTTAATCCATCAACACTATGTGCAATAAAATTGCTTGCAAATAGATTCATATTATGAAAATCATCTTTATTATTTTGAAAAAAGCTCATATATGTTTATAGTTTGAAATCATTTGTACTACTGTAAGAAATCTCAACATTATATTAGCTAATAAGAGAATACGTTTTTAGATATTTTAGATAGAATTTCAATTTACTAGTTTTAAAGCACCTATAAAAGTAGAAAATTGTCTTAAAATGTACATGTGAACAAACTAGTTTTTGATATGACTCTCAAGGATTTGAATAAAGATCATCATTAGAAAGCATGATTAGCAATTGGCTGTAGCCAGTTCAATCATAAAATCAAGCATAAAAGTCTATTTTCATGAAAGCAAGGTCAAATTTCTTATTAAAGAAAACTTTGTGGAGAATTTTGGAAAGGTTTATGTAAATTCAATATAAAACCCTGTCACTTTGTTCTATTTATTTTTTTGAATAAATGACAAGCAAGTTCCATATTGTTTATTGAAGGTGCATAAATATTTTTCCATGTTTTTTCATTACAAGACAGCTTGTTAGATGTTGGTCAACTCTGTCAACACCACCCATAGAATTATTATAATCATTGGCCACTATTGAAATTTTTATGATTTCAATCTTTTTTAAATGCTATCATTTCTCTATTATGAATAATTGACAATAAGTGGGCATTTTTTTGTCTTCCTATTTTTCCCCCATGCTCTCATTTCCATTTTATTTATTTATTTATTTATTTATTTATTTAATCTTTGTTTTATTGAAGTACAAATATTAATGAGACAGTTTTAAGATACCTTGACAAGATGGATTTGATAAATTAATACATTGCAAACTGTTTTCATAATGTTTTGGTATCACAGTAGGTGCTTACATGATATTATACTTACAGACATTATTATAGCATATGACTCTTATCAGTAAAGAAAGAGTGTAGCTTTTTGCATATCTTATTTTTTATACCTGAATTACATCAAAGATTCAATA
>PVKA01041086.1:0-18318 GCA_004027165.1 Ctenomys sociabilis | reverse complement strand
ATTGTAATTTTCCTTGAAAAGATCTTTGACTTCCTTTGTTAAGTGAATTGCAAAATATTTCATTTTCCACGGTGCTATTATAAAAGGTATTGTTTCTATTGTATCCCTTTCAGTGTGCTTGTTATCTGTGTAGAGGAGTGCGATTGACTTTTGAGTATTGATTTTGTATCCTGCTATGCTACTGAATTTCCCTATCAGTTCTAGTAGTTTCTTGGTGGAATTTTTGGGTCTTCCAAGTAAAGTATCATGTCTTCTGCAAATTTAACTTCATTGTTACCTATTCTTATTCCCTTTATTTCTCCCTCTTTTCTAATGGCTGTTGGTAAGGATTCCAAGACTATATTGAATAGGAGGGATGATAGAGGATATCCTTGTCTTGTACCTGATGTAAGAGTAAAGGATTTCAGGTTTTCCCCACTTAGGATTATATTAGCTTTTGTGTTGTCATAGATGGTTTTTATCAAGTTGAGGTAGAGTCCATCTATTCCAGTTTTCTCTAGGACCTTGAACATGAATTAGGGTTGGACTTTCTCAAAGCTTTCTCTGCATCAATTGACATTATCATGTGATTTTTAGATTTCAGTATATTAATATAGTATATTACATTTATAGATTTTTGAATATTGAACCATCCTTGCATGCCTGGGATGAATCCTACCTGGTCATGGTGTGTGATCTTCTTGATGAATTGCTGTATTCTATTTCCTAAGATTTTATTGAGTATTTTTGCATCTATGTTCATGAGGGAGATTGGCCTGATGTTCTCCTTTTTAGCTGTATCTTTCCCTGGTTTTGGAATGAGTATTATACTTGCCTCCAGAAATGATTTTGGGACTACTGCTTCATTTTCAAGTTCATTGAAGAGTTCGTGGAGTGTAGGGATTATATTTTTCATTGATTTCTTGTAGAATTCAGCTGTGAATCCATCAGGAATTGGAGTTTTCTTTGTCAGGAGACTCTTTATTATGTTTCGTATTTCATTGGCTGTTATTGGCTTATTGAGAGTTGTTCTATCTTCTTGATTCAGTTTTGGTAATTTGTACCTTTCGAGCAATCTGTCCATTTCTTCTGTGTCTTCCATTCTGTTAGCATAAAGATTCTTGAAGTAACTATGCATAATCTTCTGAGTTTCTGCTGGGTCTGTGGTGATTTCATCCTTTTCATTAATTATTGCGTGTACTTGAATTTTTTCTTTCCTCTTTTTGTTGAGGTTGGCTAGAGACTTATCACCTTTATTTAGACTTTCAAAGAACCAACTTTTTGATTTGTGGATTCTTTGAATGTTTTCTTCATCTCAATTGAATTAATTTCTGCTCTAATCTTTAGGATTTCTTCCTGTCTTTGCGCTCTTGCTTTCGTTTGCTCCTCTTTTTCTAGTTGTCAGAGGTGCAACATTAGGGTCCTAATATGTTCCTGTTCCATTTTCCTAATGTGTTAGTTCATAGCTATGATTTTCCCTCTAAGCACTGCTTTCATCACATTCCACAGATTCTGCTAAGTTGTGCTTCAATTTTCATTGAATTGTAGATATTATTGAATTTCTTGTTTAATTTCTTCTGTGACCCATTGATTGCTGAGTAGGTTGTTGTTTAGTTTCCATGAATTTTTTTTCTGGTTTCTTTTGTCATTTATTTCCAGTTTCATTGCACTGTGGTCAGATAATATGCATGGGATAACTTCTATTTTCTTGCATATACTTATGCATGATCTCTGGACTAGTATGTGGTCTATTTTGGAAAATGACCCATGTGCAGCTGAAAAAATGCATATTAAGCTTTGGTTGTTTGAAATACTCTGTATATGTGCACCAGGTCCATTTGTTCCAACCTCTGGTTCAGTTCTGCTACTTCCTTGCATATTTTTTGTCTAGTTGATCTGTCTTTTTGAGAGAATGGGGTTTAAGGTCTCCTGTTACGATTGTGGTCTTAGATATTAGGTTTTTCATGTTCATTAAGATTTGTCTTACATAGTTGGGTGCTGCTGTGTTTGTTGCATAGATATTTATGAGTGTTACCTCCTGCTCTTGAATTTTTCACATGACCAACATACAGTGGCCTTCTTTGTCCCGTTTGATCCTTCTTGGATTGAAGTTGAGACTGTCTGAGAACAGAATTGCTACTTCTGCTTTTTTCTGAGGTACTGGGGCATGTAGTATTGTTCTCCATCCTTTGACTTTGAGCCTATGAATGTCCGTTTGAGTTCAGTGTGTTTCTTATATACAGCATATTGTTGGATTTTGTTTCCTAATCCACTGTGCCTGTCTATTTCTCTTACTTGTTGAATTGAGTTATAATTGAAATGTGTTGACTTATGTTTGGCACATTTACCTTGTGTTGTTTACTCCTTTGTATCCTGTGTTTAATTTTCTGTCCTGTTTTGTGAGTTTCTTCCGTTCTCATTCATGGAGTTCTGGTCATTGTGTTCTCTCTGTAAAACATCTTTCAGCAGCCTGTGTAGGGATGGCCTTGTCATTTTGAAATTCTTTAGTTGTTCTTTTTCGTGCAAGTATTTCATTTCTCCATCAAACCTGAAAAAGAGTTTTGCCTGGTGCAATAGTCTGGGATGGAATTTGTTTTCGTACAGGAATTGAAGATCTCTGCTCCATGCTATCTTTGCCTTTGTGGTTTCTGTAGAGAAGTCGTCATTAATTGTAATGGGTTTTCCTTTGAATGTAATGTGTTTCTTCTCTGCAGCAGCTTTCAGTATATTATTTTTGTGTTGTATTTCTGGGATCTTGACTATTATATGTCTTGATGTGTTTTTACTTGGGTCGAAGTTATTTGGTGTTCTATATGCTTTGGTTACCTGAATGTTGGATGGATTCCTCATATTTGGGCAGTTTTCTGTGATTACTTGTCCCCAAATTCTTTTTATGTCATTTGTACTGACTCCTTCATTCTTGTTGATACCAATTATTCTCACATTGTTCATCCTGGTGTTATCTTGAAGGTAATGGATTATTTTTTCCTGCATTGTCATTGTTTTTAAGAGATCCTTTGTCACATTTTCACTAGATGCACCATTATCTTCATGATCTGAAACTCTGTCTTTGCTTTAACTCAAATGGTTTTGAAGACTGGTGATTGATATTTTTATTTGTTCTGTATCTTTTTGACTCTGTTTCATGCATTCTATTTCTTTTCTGTATTGCTCATTCAAGGAGAGTGTAATATTTCTAATATCCTCTATTTTTTTAATCCATGTCCTCTTTATAGTTATTCATTCTTTTTTTGCAGAGTTTCTTCCAAGTTTGGTTCCCTTTGTATATTTCCGAACTTGTTTCTGTATATCAGTTGCTATGATTTCAATGAATTCTTTTTTTTCAAAGATTTCTTTTTTGATTTCAAAAATTATTTCTGCTTTGAGTTCCTCATGACCTTTCTGCTATTGTTTCTTTGCTTCAGATGTTGTTAATTCATATCTTTCAGCTGAAATAATGCTGTCTTCATTTGTTCTGTGTGAACACTGTTTTTCCACCCAATGTTTCCTGCTTTATTCTTTATTTGAGATACTATGTATTCAAATATTTCTTTTTTTATTGAGGAATTAATTCTTGTCTGATTTCCTCTCTCCTTTCTGCTGTTGTTCCTTTGCTGCTGTATCTGTTAATTCATTCATTTCAGCTGAGCTAGTGTCCTCTGCATTTTCTGGTGGACTTGAGGCCTGAAATTGCATTTTTCTCCTTGTCTTTGTCTTTTTGTATAGCACTTACCTTTGACCTTTGTTGCAGCTGTAACCTTAGCATGTTATGAGATTCTTGTGCCAGTCTATTAAATTTGAGATTATCCAGTTATGCCTGTCCTGTATATAGCTTTTGTGTTCAGCTCCTTTTTGCTGCAGCTCCTGTGGTTCCCCTCAGTTTCTTTCCTGGTCAGGAGTGCACGAACCGAATAGGGATGCAGAGTGAGGAGTGAAAATTCCCACTATCTTGGCTCGCTTTTGGTCGTGGACCTGAAAAGTTGCAGGATTCGTCCCTCCTGTCTGAGGCAGGTCGCTCACTTGGTGGGTCTGTTGGGCTCCCAAAAGTATAGTGCATGTTCTTATTCACTGGGTAGGCTCTGCTGGGTCAGCCAAGTGTGCTGGCGATGGGGCCACGGGTCAGAACTGGAGAAGGCTAGGAAACGTCCCTCCTGCACAGTGGGCCTGGAGCCATCACTCACTGGTCAAGCTGTGCTGGGTTTTGGGACATGGCGTGGAACCAGTGTTTGCTGGGAAATCTCCCTCCAGTGACGTACCTGGAGATCTCACTCCAGGCTGAACTGCACTGGGTCTGGGCCCGTGCCGTGGGCCTGGTGATCGCTGCAAAATGTTTCTCTGGCACGATGTGCCTAGAGCTCTCACCGGTCGCCAGAGCTGTGCTAGTTCTGGGGCTAGGGGTGGGAAATGGGATCGCTGGGAAATGTCTCTCTGGCATGGCAGGCCTGGAGCTCTGCACTCACTGAACTTTGATGCTGAGGGAGTCGGGGAAATTCCCCCTCACTCAGCGGGCTTTAGGAAAAGGGGATCTGGGGAGTTGCTGGTTTCAGCCCAGTCACTGGCTTGGAGGGCTTCGGGGCGGGGATCCAGGTAGCGTGCACTAGAAGAAGCCAAAGGCTCTCCCTGAGACTCACCACACACTCACTGATCTGTGAAGCCTGGTGAGTCTTGCAAATTCCCACTCATTTGGAGGGCTTGGGACGAGATCCAGGAGGCTGCTAGAATGGGTCCTGGTATCTCAGGCTGGTCTCTCAGGTTGGGCAAGCATGGGCGGGATCAAAAGATCTACATAACTTCTAAGAAACTAAGAACATCTCAGAGTTTGGAGCTTTAATAAAATGAATAATTTAATATTGAAATAAAGTGAACAAAAAATGCCTTAAACTGCATTAATACTATTTTGAAGATTAAGGGTATTATTATAAAATAGTTGTAAAGATTATGGCACAATAAGGTATGATCTTTACATTGTTAGAAGGTTGAATATACTAATACTTTGTGAATTAAAATAAATATGAAAATCCATAAAAAAAAGTCAGCCAATAACAAATTTTGGAATTTCTGTGGGAGAAGAGAAACCCTTCGCAACTGTTGGTGGGAGTATAGACTGGTACAACGTACCTCATCATAAGCTTAACAAAGTGAGTAAAAGATCACTATAATAAAAATGATGATACACTAAAAATGGAAATTAAAACCCTGGAAGACAAGCCTTCCATAATCATGGATCAATAAAATTAGTACTGTTAACTTCTGACATTGCTAGTCCTTCGGATAACCCACTACAATTATGGGCTACTGGACTATATTGGATTATTCTGCTGAAATCATGCACCTACAATATTTAAATGGAAATGGAATACCCTTGTCTGACAAAACTAAACAGAAAAGGGAATACAAATGAAGAACAATTTTGTATCTGTATATTCAAACTAGGTAGGATAAACATACAACTACTTTCTCTTAATTCAATGAAAAGAAAGATTTGTACTAATAGTGTTTGGACAGGATATCATGTCTGCATCTTGTCCTATGAATAACCACTATGAAGACAACAATGGGCTTTGTATTAATTATTGAAACTGTCCCACTAATTGGTTTTGAAACTCTCATTGCTAATTTGTTTCTCAATAAAATTAATAAAAAATTAATACTGTTAAAATAGCAAACACCTTACTGAGCAAAAGTGCATAAATGGGGTATGGAGTATTGTAATGTATAATAGCATACATAGTGCAAATTCATACTAACAAAGCAGCATGAACCTTGCTTGAGTACCTGTCATCTTAGTCTTCTAAATGTGCACCATTTCTAATTCCATATCCATTACTACTACACCCTCTTTAAAATAAATTTTTATAAAAGGATAAAAAAGAAACAAGAACAAAATTTTAAGGTTTTTTGAAAGCAAGTGGTAATATTTAATCATATGACCAGTCTTTAAAACTATACCTATTAATCTGAGCAACAGATTTGATGATAAAGTATGTTATCCTGTTTTGTCTTTGTCTCTGATTTTTTTTATTTTCCAAATTAAATTAAATTAAGAAAAAAAGAGAAGCCAATAGAGTATGCAATTAAGACACAGGAACTCTACCTAAGATGGTGAAGTAAAAAGACTACAAAAATGAAAACGAAAAAAGAGTATATGGGTAACAGTGAAACTTACGAGTTAATATAAAACTAAAGGAAGGGGTGAATGATTGAATTGCTGCTATTAGAGATGTTATTCATTAAATGACATTTTAGTTAATCATTTTGAAGACACACATAGGTAGCGTGCTATTTACAGTTGGAAAAGAAAGCTCCAGAGGAATAACTCAGGTATAGTGGTGTATAATCATCACTCCTTCTTTGGGATTGGCTTAAATCTAGCTATTGAATTAGAAGTAAAAATCATTTACTCTAAGGTTTGGAGTTTAGATATTTACATTGGTAAACTATCTTTATATTCTTTTCATAATTGCAGAGATTTGTAAATTTCTGAGGTGTGCTGATGTATGGATGTATTTTCAGTACTATTTTGCTTAGAAAGAACAGTGACAGTGACTTGCTATTTAAATGAAAACACCAATCTAGGATTTAGGTTCCTTATGGACTGTTGTATTTGTACATTGCATGTTACTTCTTTATGTATCTCCTTTCCATCCTCTTCCTTTCGCTCTCCCTCTCTTGGTCTCCTTCCCATCTCTAAAGATCTCTCTCCCCATTTTCTTTTATGTCTTTTATTTTACTTTTCATTTATGCTAGGAATTGCTCTTATGAGAGAATCTTATGATAGTGAAGCTTTTGTGTCTGATCTGGTTCACTACATAAGTGTACTTTTAAACAGAAAAGAATAAAACAGGAGTTGAAAACAAGATAATAGGAGGGCAATAATAGTATATTTGTATTGTTATCTTTAAGTTTATTATTCAGAGGACTAGATGCAGGCATTTAATTTTGCAAACAATATTAGCCCAAATCTTTCTATTCAATGAACGTAGAGAACTTAGTACTAATAGTATTTTAACTATCTGAAAAACTAAATATATATTTGTTTACATTTAGCTTTTCCTTTCTTTCTTTTATCCTTCTCCCATCCCAAGTGCTCTTGTTTTGATCAGTTTCTTTACATTTCCCAATATCTATTGTACATTTTTGGATCTTACACTTTCAGCTTCTCACACTAGGGAGACAATATGATGTTTGTACCTGGGCATCCGGTTTATTTTCTTTATGAATATGGTTTTGAGTTGGATCCATTTACCTATGAAAGTCTCAAGTTTCTTGTTTTTTTTTTCACTCCTACGTATAAAAAGGCCACCTTATTTATCCATTCTTCAGAATGGGCATTTGGGTTGTTTCCAAGATTTAGCTATTACAAATTGTGGTCCTACAACCATGGATACACATGATTTGGTGTGGCATGCTGCTTTTAATTCTTCTGGGGAGATACCCAGGAGGGCAATATCTGGGTCAAATGAGACCTCTAATCCTAGTTTAATAAGAAATCCTCACACTGATTTCTATAGTGGTTGTATCAGTCTGCACTCGAGGAAACAGTAGATAAATGTTCCTTTTTCCCCACAGCCTCTTCAGAATTTCTTAATAGTTGACTTCTTGTTGATAGCTATTCTTCCTGGGATTGAGACAGAATCTAATATGTTGAACTTTTTTTCATATATTTATTTGCCATGCATATTTCTTCCTCTGTAATGTGTGCATTTCTCTCCGATGCTCATATTTGTATTGGGCCTTTGAATATTGGGGGCCTTATTATTTTTTCAATTCCTTTGTTTTCTAGACAGAAGTCCTTTGTCTAAGGGATGGTCTCCTAAAATTGTTTCCCAACTCATGGGTTTTCTTTTCACATTGTTGGTGAATTCCTCTGATCTGCAAAAACTATTTTAGTAATCCCAGCTGTTAATTTTTTGAAGTATTTCCCACATAGTTTGGTTTTTGTTCACGAACTATCTGCCTATTCCAATATTGCTGCATGCTTTCTGTTCCGGAAAATTTACTGTTTCTGTTTTAATATTTAGATGTTTGATCCACTGGCATTGTAGTTTAGGTCATCATGATAGAGATGAGTTTCATTACAGTATTTGTTATGTGGAATGCCAGTTTTTTGGGCACTATTATTTTTCTGAATTTAAGACAGGGTCTCATTACATAGTTCAGAGTGACAGTGATTCTCCTGTTTTCAGCCCCCCAAGAGCTGGCATTAGAGGCGTGTGCCTTCACCACCCAGTCTCAATTGTAGTCTTGGCATGCCCTGCAGGCAGGGCCTGCCTGGTGTGTCCAGGATTGAATCCTTGCCTCTGTGCTCTGTCTAAGCAGGCGCTTTAGTCTGCATAGTTATCAGGCTGCCCCCCATGCAGTGTTTATTAAAGCGGGTGTCTTTCTTCCAGCAAACATGCTTGGTCCTTTTTCAAATAGAAGGTGGCTGCGTGTTTGTAGTTATGTCTGCATATTTTAATCTCTTCCATTGAACCTCAGGTCTTTTTATTTAGTCAGTGCATTTGACATGGTAACTTTGTAGTATAATTTCAAGTCAGAGACTGTGATGCTTCCTACCTTGCTTTTGTTGTCCAGAATTGAGTTTACTATTCTAGGTCTCTTCTGATTCTAGATGAATCTTAGGAAGACTTTCTCTATGAAGTACCCTACTAGTATTTTGATTGAGGCTGAATTAAATCTATATAACAGTTTTGGATGTATTACATATTTGGAGTGTTGGTTCTTCATATTCATTAGCAAGGAATATCTTTCCATTTTCTGAAATCCTCTTCAATTTGTTTTTTCAGAGTACTTTAATTGTCAATATGTTAATCTTATACTTCCCTCATTAGAATGATTCCTAAGTATTTCATTTTCTTGGGTGCTATTGTTTAAAGTGCTGTGTTGCTTGTTGATGCATGCTATTGTGTTGTTCTCCTATTCTCTTTCAGTGAGGTTGTTGTTTGTGCAGCAGGATGCTAGTGATTTTTGAAACTGGACTTTGTATCTAGGTATGATTTTGAATTTTGCTATTAAGTCTAAAAGTCTGTTGGTGAATTTTTTTGGTGGGGTTTTCTATATAGAATGTCATGTCATCTATGAATAATGACAATTTAACATCCGTTTTTAAAACCATTATATGTTTTATTTCCCTCTCTTGCCTAAGTGCTCTGCCAGCAGTTTCCTGAACTGTGCTGAAGAATGGATACAGTGGGCATCATTGCCTCCTTCCTGACTTTTGACTGAAAGATTATCATTCTTGACCACTTACTATGAAATTGGTTGTTGCTTTGTCATTGATGGCTTTTATTAGATTGAAGTAAAGCCCATCTCATCCAATTTTCTGTACAGCTGAACTTGATCAAAAGCCTTTTCTGTACCTTTTGATATGATTATGTAAGTTTTGTTCTTGGCTCTGTTAATGTAGTGTATTAAATTTATTGTTTACATATGATGAAACATCCTTTCAACTGTGGGATCAGTTTCAGTTGGTCTTCATGCTTAATCTTCGTGATAATTTCCTGTATTTTGTTTTCCAGTATCTTATTGAGGAATTTTGCATTTATATTTGCCTTAGGAAGATGGGCCTATCATTCTCTTGCTTAGTTGAGTTTCCAGTTTTGGTAGCAGGGTGATCCTTGCTTCTAGGAACAGATTGCTTCTCTATCAATTCCATTAATGAGTTTAAGAAATAATGTTGTTAGGTCTTCTCTAAAATTTGTGTAGAATTTAACAATAAATTTGTCAGGGACTACGCTTTTCTATGTTGGTAGGTTTTTAATTTTATCTTCAATTTAATTGAATTGTATTGTTTATTTAGCATTTTCATGTATTTTTGATTTAGTTATGATAATTCATATGTGCCAAGGAATTATTTCATTTCTTCTTCATTTTCCACCTTATAAGAACACAAGTAGATGTAGATGATCTTGATTTCTGCAGAGTGCATTGTGATTTTAGCCTTTTTTTCCTAATTGCATTAATTTGAGCCTAGTCTTAGTTCCATTTTTCTCATTGCTTGGATAAAATACCTAATACTCATGAGGAAGAAAAGTTCTACTAAGCTCACAGCTTGTGGTAGTTTCAGTCCACACTCAGCTGGCTCCAAGCAGACTGGCACATGGAGAGGGTAATAGTTCCTGGTGTTAGAAAATAGCAAAATTAGCAACAGCAAAAATGGAGGAGTGCAAATAGGAGTCTCTTTCCCTCCCTTATATTGTATAGAAGGTAATCGATACCTATTTAGAACTTTAGAGAAATGTTGAAGTGACTAAGAGGGTTTATAGGGGCATGGTGTGGATCAGGAGAGGGGGGTTGTGTGTGTGGAAATGTTCAAAAGTCCCATGGCACCAAAATGTAAGATTTTTCCTTTGCTGCGAATGAAAGGAGAGAAAGAAAAGAGGCCACTATTATAAAGTGCTGGAGGGCTGCTTGAAGAGCCAAAGACCACTTTGAGAAGTGAGCTGGGGGTGGGTTTTTAGGGGGCTAGACTTGGGGCACAGTTACAGTGGGCAGCGGAAGAATCATGCCTGGGGTGGGCCATTAGCTTGAGAGTGAAAAGAAGACAAAGTCTATCTTGGAACTAGAAGAACAAGGAAGTTGGTGCTGCAGTGACATGTTTGGGGACCCAGAACTGTGTGGAATTACCTGCCATAATGCCCCAGCAGGTTTCCATAGGGGCAGAAATCCATCATCATTCATGCACATTGGGCTGCTGCTTCCTCAACCCCAGTTTAATTGTAATGAAACACGTGAAGCTTCTGTTTCCAAGGCAGAAATTTGTTGCAGATTGTCAGATATCTTGCTCTAAAAGATCACAAGAAGTTATTTCCAGATAAACCTGATAACAAACCGCCAGTATGTTAAAAGCAAATCATTAGAGGTCTGATTTCTGGGCTCTCTCACCATTCATCCTCTACCTTATTTTTTTGCTCCCTGCTTTTCTGTGTAGACTTTCCTGGTGGTCGTTCTGAAGACTGGACCAACGCTCCATACTGCAGAATGGTTCAGCTCACAGCCATTCCTCTGAGTGCTCTTGTTGATGAGCCTGTGCATATCCGAGTCACAGGCCTGCGCCCTTTCCAGGTGGTGTGTCTCCAGGCATCCCTGAAAGATGAGAAGGACTCCATGTTCTGTTCGGAGGCTTTTTATAAGGCCAGTGAAGCTGGTGAGGTAGACTTGGAACGCGATGCTTCCCTTGGAGGTGACTATGTGGGAGTCCATCCCATGGGGCTCTTCTGGTCCTTGAAACCTGAAAAGATGTTATCAAGACTGATTAAAAGAGAGGTGATGAGTAGACCCTTCCAGGTGCAATTAAAGGTCTGTGAGCCATATTTTCCAGTAAAATATGTATCTCCCAGTGCTCCACTGGCCAGCCTGACTGTGGAAAGGTGGTATGTGGCACCTGGCGTTCAAAGGATTCAGGTGAGGGAAGGTCGCCTCCGGGGAGCTCTCTTTCTACCTCCGGGTGAGTAGAATGACTGCTTATTGCTGACCTGTGTTTATCTTTTTCAAATGACTCATTGCTCTACACATTTATCTGGAATGTGCCTAATACGTATTCCCAACTTTCCTTTTTTAGAGAAATGTGTATTTTGGATTAGAACAAGCACATGATAATATTTCTAAATGAAGTTTTATCTTATGTAATCATGACTACATATAATTTGCAAGGAAATTCTTGAACCACCTTATTTCAATATTTTTATATTTTTTTGGTGAAACCAGGGATTGAACTCAGGCCCTTCATTTGCCAGGCAAGTGATTGCGCTATGTGAGCTATTTCCCAGGCCCCTGGATTTCAATCATTTCGACTTGTGTTAAATTAATTTGCATCAAACTCTGGCTAATGTAGTATTCTCTCCTTGATTTAAAGAAAGCCATATCCCAGCTCTTTGTAGCGGCTCTCTCATGAGTCTTCGTTGAAACATGTGGAATGGTTATGATCCCTCCATATTCTAGTGTAATGAAAAACTAATATTTTGCAGCAAATATAAAAGATTCACAGAAATTTTTATCTCCTTAATTAGAAAAATATTGAGTATTTATAGAATAATCCGCAAAATATTCTCTATGTATACAAAACCTTCCTTACTGTTTATAACATTTGCCAGAACATTCAAGGTTTTCTTCATTGATTTCTATGAAGAGGAAATGCTTTACATCTCTATTTGTCTGAGTGTATTATGAAACTAAGTGAACTAAAGGTAATGTTTTTTATTTCCTTTAATACTTTGCAAGATCTAGATCTCAGATCTGAGATTCCCTTCTTTAGACAAATGCCTTATTTTTTTCCTTTCCATAGGAGGTGTAGACATTCTTTTATCTAGATGTGCTCCCTTGCTCATTTACTTATGTAGTGGAACTGCAGTGGATTGTGAACCTTTGAAACATTAGAAGTGTGTTCTTGTGATATAGAGTTATGAATGCTAAACGAAAAGTTGCAGCTTTCGTTTCCAAATTTACCATGACTCATGTACTTGCTTTAATCAATTTGAAGATTTAGTACTCAGTAGTTAGCTTAATTACAGACATTATGTAGGGAGCAGGAAATAGCATGAACAACGATTCCTTTCATAAATGTGTGCTTTGTTGCCACACTTTGATCTTGCGGTAGTGTTTTATTCAGGATATTCAACTTGTGAATTCTCAAACACACTACATGTACAGGGTCTCTTCTTTAAACATTTGATTTGGGGCACAAACTAGAATGAATTCTGTGGGACAGTAAAGCGGTTGAGTCAGATCTCAAAACATTTGTCTAGCATTCTTTCTAGATCAGGGAATCATATTCTCAAGTGTTCTCTCATTTTTTGCCAACCAAATGATGCAAAAATGTCCTGATTTATGCAAGAGATATATTTAACCAAGATATACTAGGTATTACTTCATTTTACATTTGTTAAGTACAGTATATAATATTTTTTTCATTACTGATTTGTCAATCCTGTGTTTTAAATATAATTGAGACCAGTCTTATTTAGCTAAATCATCTACATAGTAATAGAATACTTCAACTACTGTGCTATATCTTTCTATCGTGCGGGTTCTGACTTATCTAGAAAATAAGCTAGCTATACATGGGTGAATGCAGCATGACACCCTGATATCAGAGAATAAAAAGCTTTATATTGGTTGACATGGCCAAATTCATTACTGTGCAGTCATTTGATAGACTTGAGGAAGAATTTTAGCCTATAGAATAGTTTAATTATTTTTTCACCATATATTTTGGAATCCCAGTTCAATCCATGGACCTGCCTCTTATGGTAGTTGTGTCCTTGTTAGTATAATAAATGCACGTAATACTCAATTTATAAAGAAAATAAATATTTTCTTTCATGATTTTAAAGATTTCAGTCTAAGATCAGTTGATTCTCTTATCTGGGCAATGAAACACATTCTAGAACATGGTATTATGTAGTAAAATTGTTCACTGTATTGCTGTTAAACAAAGCGAAGAGGAATTTTTAAGACATATACCTTTGAGGGAGCCTTTTTGGTAAAATTATACAACCTTGCAATGTACACATATATATGCAATGAATATATATATACACAATATAGTATATACATATATATATATATTGTACATACATATACATGTAATATATATATATATATATATATATATATATATTCGTAAACTTGGATCCCACTTGTGTATCTTTTACTGTTGATCTTGTTTTTTTTTTTTGTTTTTGTTCTTTGTGGAATTGAGGATAGAACTCAGGCCCTTGAGCTTGCCAGGGAAGCGCTTATTCCACTGAGCCATCTCCCAGGCCCCTACTATTGATCTTCTAGTCCAATTTTTGTACCTTTCCTTAAGATACAGAAATGAACCCCAAGAGAGGAACATGATATTGGTAATATTTTACATTAAAATTTCTAGATGTTGTGTTGTATCACATGTGAATTAGGCCTTGTTCTGATCCATGTATCAGGTCAAAAATTTGGGCATGTATTTGAGAATTTATACCTTAAATATAATTATCTTTCGTTGTGCTGTTGTCAAATTTTAATTCATTTTTAAATAATTTTATTGAGAAACAAATAGCAATGAGACAGTTTCAAAAGCAATTAGTAGGACAGTTTCCATAATTTATACATTGCCTATTGTTGCCTTCCTAGTGTTATTCATAGTACAAGATGCATACATGATATCCTGCACGCAAATGCTACTGGCATCATCAGAAGTTGTTGACTTGAGCCTTTTACAGCTCAGCATATTAATACTGTTGCCACATTTTTATTACATTTTCCCTATTGTCCCTTCACATGTGATTGAAGTATTGTTCCTTTGTATTGTTCTTTTTCAGGAGAGGGCCGTTTCCCAGGAGTCATTGATTTGTTTGGTTTTACTGGTGGACTCCTTGAGTTCCGGGCCAGTCTTCTGGCCAGTCATGGCTTTGCTTCCTTGGCCTTGGCTTATTTCGCCTATGATGACCTACCAGCCCAGCTAGAAATAGTGGATTTAGACTATTTTGAGGAAGCTGCAAACTTTCTCCTCAGACATCCTAAGGTAATTTTTGTATCTAAACTCACTGTAATCCTGAAATGTAACAACCATAATAGTTCACTACATGCCCATGGTATTTATAGGTTGTATGTCTCATCCAATGTATTTTGTTCAGAAAAACACACTGCATAGGAAGTGAGCCTGTATTCCTCTTGATATCAAGAGATGTAAGTTTTGAATTCAGACCAAAATGAGATATTTTTCAGGCTTTTTCTAATGTGGGTAAGGGATTAAGAGCAAGTACCTGAAATATATTATCTTATCCTTAGTGCTTTTTATGGTACAGATAATCTAGTGTGGCACTACTTGTTAAGGTCTTGGTGAATTTTGAAGAGACTTATACACGAAAAGTGCTTACTTAGTAATGGACAATACTAAGCACTCAATAAAATAAGAAATTATTATTGTTATCATCACCATCTCATCACTGTCCTGCACTTGACAGGTAGTATGTATTTCTTTGAGGAGTTGGTATAATTTATTTAATTAAGATAATTTAAACATAGTGCTCTAGTATTTTGCAATTTATATCTTAAAATATGTGCTTTTATATATCAGGATCAGTGCTTAACATCACTTGATGATTTTATACATTAGTCATCATCAAAATTTAAGTAAAACAAAATCTAAGAGGTGAAAAATGTTGGGGCTAGGGAGATGGCTCAGTAGAATAAGCACTTCCCTACAAGTGCAAGGGTCTGAGTTCAATCCCTGGTTCTGCAAAATACAGGTTCTTGTGTGCCTCATTGAAATTAAATAGGATTATAGTAAAATGAGCAACAAAATTCCTGATAATGTTCTGATATACAAAGAATTTAAATTCCTCTCTTTGATACTTGTAATAAAATTGTCCTTGAAATGTCAGATAGTCAGTGTTATACTTATGCCAGCCCTTTGTTTGTCTTGGATTGAAAAATGAGAGTTCATATGAGTCTGCTTTTTTACTTCTTTAGTCTTGTTTCCCTTATACTTGCTTGCATGTAAGTTCCTTCTGTATGTAACAATTCCATGTAACAGTTTCATGATTAGCCTGAAGTTTGTCAACATTGTGTGGATACTTCCATCCTTGCTGCACAGTGTCTGTTCTGAGGTATGTTAGACTAGATATTTGTAGGTCTTATTTTTCTACCCATTGATTTTAAACAACTTAGAAATGAATTGAATTGAAAATTTATGAATTGAAAATTCCTTCATCTCAAATTTGATGGCAGAAATTAAGAGAAGAGTTATTTTTCCTCTAAGGATCAGAAATAAATTAGAGCTGTGTGTTGTGATGCACACTTGAAATCCAAGTACTGGGGAGGCTAAGACAGGAGATTCACTGTAGGTGTGAGGCCCCCTGGGCTACATAAGCCACTTGAAGATCAGCCTGTAGAGCATAGAGAACCCTGTCTCAAAAATATTAGATAAAGTTTGCTCATATGTGACGTATCTATTTGATTTTGTCCGTAAGTTATATCTGTTTAATTATACTTTCTATTTTTCTGGTACATTGGGTTTTTATATTTTCTTGCTATTACTGTATCTTTTATATTAAGACAGAATTTTGAGGCAGGGATGGGATTGGAAAGGGTAGATTATTACTCAAAGAGTACAAATTTTCACTGCAACAGAAAACATAACTTGTTTTGGCCTATCATCTTACATCATAACTAAGGAAAATAATATTTGTGTAAATCAAAAGTTGAGAAACAGTAGATTTAAAATCTTCTTATCACAAAGAAAAGTGTGCCAGTGGAGTGATAAAATCCACTTACCAGCTTCATTTGCTTACTCCAAAATGTATACTGATAAATATATTCCAAAATGTGTATACACAAACATCATGTTGTACCTTAAATGTATGTATATGATTATAATATGCCAATTAAAATGAAGACTTAGAAAAGAATTTTGAATATATTCCTTGATATAAACCATCTCTTCCAGCCTTTGTGAGGAAAATTGCACATATGATTCATTATGTTTGCTGAGATTTTTATCCCCTCATCCTAATTACTTTTCACATTTCTGTCCTTGAAGTAGAAGTGGTATACTCAGTAATTTTTTCCTAAATATTAGGAAAATAACCAAGATGTATTTGTCAGTGAAATGACTTAGAAAGATAGAAGTCCAACTATGTGAAGTATGTGAGAGGAGAAAATACAAGAGGAGAAAGTCTGAACCTTGGTCCTTGCAAGCAGTGAAGACACAGAGATAATCATTCTTCACTGCATTTTGGCCATAAGTAATAATCATCATTAGCTTCTTCTTTGTACTCCCAAGCATACCTGGTAGCTGAGAAATGCTTACTGTATGCTCATAAACAGTTCATAAACATGTCATTTCCCTTTTCCTTCACTTGACTGATGCTTCTTTCTCTCCGGATTCCAAAATTTTTTGCCTGTCCTATGGCATTATATTCTGGCATTCTGTTTCCATTTTTTTATTAAGAGATGTACAATTGGTCTTTATAGGGAATAACTCCTTTGCTTGTTTGAGCAGGATCTCCTCTTCTGCTAAAGGATACAAGGCAGGCTTTCTACGCTCATAGATAAAAGTATATTATGACCCTACTACTGCCTATTACTGTCATTATTATTATTTTTTTTTACCATCTTTCAATTCTGCCATAGTGCTGCTCTTCAATTAGGAAGAGTTAATATTTCTTGATACATCTTTCAACAATGTTCATTATCATGCCAACATTTTCTTTTCCACTGTATTTTGATGCTTCCCAACTGGCCTTTCAAGTTCAAGTATGAAGAGGTATTAGGGTTTCCAAAAATGACTGGTTTTACTGACTCAGTTTTTGCAGTCACCTAATGATGACTCCATTAGGAACATCCTAGTTTCACCTTTTGCACTTTCTTCTGAATTTGTAGAGAGAATTGGTGCAACAAAGTTTACAAATCTATTATTCCCTGACTAATAGTGTTTACAAGTAATACCTACATGTTACTTGTTTTATCACAGCATTTAATTAGGGTATTTAAAACTGAAAAAATCAACTGCATCACTTAATCCATGGTATTGAATTATCAAAGCCTAACAAATTTTCCAAAATGTATTTTCTGTGAGTATATGGTACTACAGTACTCTATACATGATATATAAATGGGCATGAGTATGGTTTTTCTCCTTCCTTCTTTCCTTCCTTCCTTCCTTCCTTCCTTCCTTCCTTCCTTCCTTCCTTCCTTCCTTCCTTCCTTCCTTCCACCCTTCCTTCTGCAACTGAAGTTCTTTCATGTTCTGAAACTGTGAATTTTTCTTTTAACTATAAGAGTAACATTGCTTTTCATTTTTTTCAGGTCTTTGGCCCAGGCCTTGGTATAGTCTCTGTATGCATAGGAGCAGAGATTGGACTATCTGTGGCTATTCATCTAGAACAAATCACAGCCACAGTTCTTATTAATGGGCCTAACTTCATTACGATTTCACCGCACATATACCGTGGTCAGACCATTCAGCCTGCACCTTGCTCTATGGAGTACAAATCCACCAATATCATGGGGTTAGCAGAGTTCTATCAGATTTACACTGAGAGTCCACATGAGATAACCCAGTCTTTCCTTCCTATTGAGAAGGCCCAGGGACATTTCCTGTTTGTTGTGGGAGAAGGAGATAAAAATCTGAACAGCAAAGTACATGCTGCACAGGCCATTGAACAGCTGAGGAGAAATGGGAAGAAAAATTGGACCCTGTTGTCTTATCCTGGGGCTGGCCATCTGATAGAGCCCCCCTATTCTCCACTGTGCTGTGCTTCCAGGATCCCCTTTGTGGTGCCAGCCATTCACTGGGGAGGAGAAGTCATTCCACATGCAGCTGCACAGGAACATGCTTGGAAAGAGATCCAGAAGTTT
>PVKA01041085.1:0-18298 GCA_004027165.1 Ctenomys sociabilis | reverse complement strand
ACACAGCTGCATTTACTGGTTCGCAGGAGCTTCGAACACTTTCTGCCTACTTCCAGGCATCATCATCTGACGTCTCGCTGCTGCTGGTTTCAGTGTCCGAATCTTCAAACTCTGCTTTACAAGTGTTTCTCCAAGGAGAGAAGAGGCTCAAATTGCGACTTTGCAAGAAGCCATTTTTTGCAAAGCCATTTCTTCTCAGCTGCAGACAGCATAGGAGAGACAGAAAGAAAAAAAAAAGCCAATGACTACATTTGCACATGCAGTTGGGCAAGGCCAGGGCTCAGTTTGGACACAGATTGTGTGTGGAGTCCCAAGATATTTTATAGCAGTGCTTTTCAAACTTCCATGTAGAAATGAATCACATGAAATTGTTTTAAAGTTTAGTTTGAGCTTCCTGATTTTTTTTTAGTACAGGTCTACAGGGTCTCACTACACAAATCGGACTTGTAGTGATCCTGTTTTTAGCCTCCCAAGAGCTGGGATTACAGGCATGCAGCACCACACCCAATCTAAGATTTCCTGTTTCTAACACTTCTGAGTTGTAAAGGTCAGCCTGTACTTAGTTCCTTTATAGAACTTATCCAATGTCCCTTACACCTTAAATATTTGCTGCCAGAACTCAGTCAGAGAGATCTGCAGAAACTTCATTTGTCTTGTTTGCTGCTGTAAAACTAATGCTCTGGCAGTGTTTCATTCAGGAAAAAAAATCCCAGTTGTTTTCCGGTATAGCACTGGGACTGAACCCAGGATGTCACTTAGCTACCACTCCAGGCTTTGTATTTTGAGGCAGGGTCTTACTAAGTTGCCTAGTCCTGATTCAAACTTCTACCTCAGTCTCTCAAGTACCTGGATTGGGGGCTTGCCCATTAGCTCAATTGTTTAAGTGCCTGCTTAAACAAAGCAGTCAGGCTCAGAATGCTGTCCTTAGATCCCCAGATCCTCAGACCTTACCAGACCTGCCCTGAAGGCATCCTGAGCCACTCCCCACGCCCCCATCAAGTACCTAGGATTACAGGTGTGCACTATCTCTACTGTCTCAGGCATTTGTTGAATAAAATTGGGGTGGATGGGGGACTTTTAACCTCTGCACCAGCCCAAACACCACCAGGGAACTACAGGGCTGGAACTAGAGGAGGGTATACCTCTCTTAAAAGACTGAGAATTCACTAGTTGGGAGGCTAAAGTAGGGAGAATCTCTTTAAGAGTTGAAGGGCACCTGGGCTAACAGATAATTAGCTACCTGTAGTTTTGCTAGAATCAATGGCATGGTTTATTATACAATAGAGACCCCTTATTGCCTATGCAGAGCCCAGGGTCTCTTACATGTCTATTATGGTAATTTGCTTTAGACTTTTTTAAAGGTCTTTTTCTAAGGATCAGTGGAATAAGCGCTTCCTGGCAAGTGCACGGGCCTGAGTTCGATCCCTGGTTATACACACACACACACACACACACACACACACACACACACACACACACGTCTTTTTCTTACTTTAAACTCAGGGCTTCATAATGGCAAGAACTATACAGACTCCTCTCTTTTCTAATGGTTAAATGGTGTCCAGGGAAGATTTACAACATACTTGCTCTGTCTTCATGTGGAACTCTTTTAGCTCATCCTCTGTGAGTGGAAGGCAACTCTCATCATTTTCAGGATACTCCTGCCATCCCATTGCTTTCAATAACCTAGTGGAGGCAGAAGGACAGGTAAAGAAAATATGACATCAGTAAGAAAGTCTATGTGGGAAGCTCACCATTTTCCACAAAAAAACTTTCCTGTGTATAGCAATGAATGTCAGAGAAGAAACCTCAAATGCTTGTATATGAATGGGAAACCTCTACATTAAGAAATAAAGCTATCAGAAGCAGAAAACATGTTAGTATAATGAAAAGAACCAAACTACAATAGCTCTCAAGTCTCATCAAAATAGAAGACATTCCACTTTTGTTCCCTGTGTATAAGGATGTACCTAAGCCCTTTTAATTTCACAGATTTGTGACTGCTCTAATCTTGTGATTTTTTAAAATTTTTTCATAATTTTATTGAAGAACAAATAGCAATGGGACAGTCTCAAAACAAATTAGTAGAACAGATTCAATAATTAATACATTCCATATTGTCTTCTTCTTAGTGGTTATTTGTTGTACAAGGTGTAGACATGATATTCCACTTACAAACACTATTAGAGCAGATCCCTCTATTCACTGAATTAAGAGAATGTAGCTGTATACCTTTTTTTCCCAAAGCTGATTTATAGTGCAGTTTCAATAATTAATATTTTTTACACTGTTATCTTCTTAGTGGTTATCCACAGTATAAGAAGCAGACAGGATATTCTGTCCAAACACTATTATCGCAAATCTTTCTTCTCATAGAATTACATGAAAGTAGCTGCATATGTATCCTAACTATTCTGTATATACAAATACAGAATGGTCCTTCCTTTGTATCCCCTTTTTTGCTTAGTCCTGTCAGAGATGGGCATTCTACTGGCGTTCAATTATTATAGGTGAATCTTGTGAATCTTTCAGAAAGGTACTGCCATGCTTAGCCGGCCCAGCTCACCAGCCAGTTGCTCAGAAAGATGGAAGCTGTGTACTCAAGGCCTTCAATTAAACATCAGGGTCCACAAATCAGGGTTTCAGGTTTATTTAAGCTCATTTAAAAGGATTTTATTATGTAACTGCTCACTGGAGCAATACAACTGAAACAGGTTCCCTTTTTCTCTTTTATGCCTCCCTGGAGCTATAAATCAGAAACCACATCATAAACTTTGCAGGGAGGGGTTGGGGAGATAGCTCAGTAGAATAAATGCTTGCCTAGAGCCGGGCGTGGTGGCACATGCCTGTAATCCCAGCACTCGGGAGGCTGAGGCAGGAGGATTGTTGTGAGTTCGAGACCAGCCTGAGCTACAAAGTGAGCTTAAGGCCAGCCTGAACTGCATAATGAGACCCTGTCTCAAAAAGACAAAAAAATAAACAAATAAAATAAATAAAATGCTTGCCTAGCAAGCACCAGGTCCTGAGTTCAATCCCCACTGCCACCAAAACAAAAACAAGAAAATCAAATTTTGCAGCGGGAGAAAAAAAACCCAAAAAAACCCACACACATAAAAAAACAAAACACTTTCCAGGGAAGCCAGGTATGGTGGCACTTGTAATCCCAGCACCTGAGGCCACACTGGGCTACAAAATGAGTTCAAGGTCAGCCTGAACTGCATGGTGAAACCCTGTTTCAAAAAGACAAAACCAACCAAACATAAAAAGCAAAACCCCAGAACAAATCAAAACCAAACAAAAAAATCTTTGTAAGAGAACTGTGAAAACCTGGCCAGGTTTGTGAGACTGTTCAGAAGACAACGAGGGAAGCTGGAATGCACATGAGAAAGTTATGATGTCTATGGAACACCCTGCATGTCTGACTCTGCTTGTGATCTCACCTGTGCTCTGCTTCTAGAGAATGTGAGAGGACCTGCCCTTCTTCCACAACAGGGAGAGAGAGACCATTCTGAAGACAGCCTTGCTCCCCATTTTCCTTTGGTTCAGGTGTGCTGTTCTCCTCTAACTGTAATATGAAAAAGGACACATTGGCTAATTATCTTTTTTGAAAAGATAGGCAACCTATAAAACCAATGAGTCAGAAGTTCAACGTGCTTTGCAGAAGATAGGTTTCCACAGGTTTCTCTCCCAGTTATAAGCAGGGACCTGATGTAACAACAAACTTTTTGAAATTTACATGGAAAAGCAAGACCTGGAATAGCTAACACAAAATTGAATAAGAACAAAATTGGAGGATACAGTACTACTCACAACTGGGATTTACTAAAAATCTATAGTGAGCCACTGAGGCAGTATATAACCATAAGCCTAGCACTGAGGTAGGGGTCGGGGCAGGCCACTGAAGCAGGATATCAAATTTCATCCTGGGTAACTAGTGAGATCCTGTCTCAGAATAAAAAAACTCAAACACAGATCTTCTAGTCTTTATAACAATGAGTTACAAATCTAAATTTCAAATAAAAGAATTATACAAAACTATAAAAACATGGAAGAAAATAAAGAACATCCTGAGTATGACAATAACATTTTTAGGTACAGAAGTTAAGATCTACAGAAACATGATAACTTGACTTCAGTATGATGGCGCACGCCTGTAATTCCAACACTTCAAAGGCTAAAATAGGGAGATGACTTGAGTTCAAGGCCAGCCTGAACTGCACAGTAAGACCCTGACTTTAAAAAAAAAAAAAAAAAAAGGGAGGCTAAGGCAAGGAGAATTACCAAAGGGAATGGCAATTTAGTGAAAAATTGTAAATTAAGAAAACAGAAAGATTTTAGGGTTATAGGTCAGGGCACAGGCTCTGGGTTTAATCTCCAGTACTATTTTACTTTTCTTTTCTTTTTTCCCCCCATAATTTTACTGAAGAACAAAGAGCAATGAGACAGTCTCAAATCAAAGTAGAACAGATTCAATAATTAATACATTATATATTGCTTTCTTAGTGGTTATTTGTTGTACAAGTGCAGACATGATTCTATTTACAAACACTATTAGAGCTGATCCCTCTATTCATTGAATTAAGAGAATGTAGCTGTATACCTATCGTTTTTTTTTTTTTTTTGGCAGAAGCAGGGATTGAACTCAGGCCCTTGCACTTGCCAGGGAAGCACTTATTCCACTAGCCATCTCCCCACCCCATCCCTTTTTTAAAGCTGATTTATAGGACAGTTTAAATAATTAACACTTTTTTACATTGTTATCTTTCTAGTGGTTATCCATAGAACAAGAAGCAGTCGATCTCCAGTACAATGAGAAAACAAAACAGTCCTATTTGATGAAAGAAGTATTAGCCAAGACAAATATGATCCAGCAATCACATCCTAGTATTTATCTACCTAAAGCAATTGGATAAGTAACACACAAAAACAACTCGCATTTTTGGCAGTGATGATTATAGCATTTTTAATCATACAGCTGAAACTTTCAAGTAATCAAGATGTTCTCAGTAGAGGTGAAATGAAAGGTCATTAAAATAAACCTTAATTTGAATCTCTGAAGAACAGATTAAACTTAATCACAGGCTCTAAAAACCTGATATTCTTACATACAATATGTAGTACATTTAAAAATCTTGTTACTTCTTTCTTCCTTCAGTAGAAAAAAAAAAAAAACACCACATTTAACAAAAGAAAATACTTTATGATCTTACATCGTCCAGCTTGTCACAGTCTCTATTCTCTGAGGAATCTCCATTCCGGTCGTCCTTCAGAGTCTTGAGGAATTCACTCTTCCTGTCGGTAGTTCGACGGGTCAGCTTGGTCAGACGAGAGGAGCTGATCTCAACTGGAGGGGTAGTGCTGGAGGGACTCTGGGAATATTATAAATTGGTTGTTTCTGGTAGAACACAGCAAAAACCTGGATTCTCTGAGTTATTTCTACATGTACACAGCACTGACTTTTGGAATCTAGTAGCCTGTATATCACCATCCTTTACCAAACAATCAAACACACACACACCCCTAGATCTTTTATTTAAACAGTATTTTTTTTTGAACAGTAACTTTGAAGGTGCTGCTATAGTAAAGACTTGTTGGTTTATATATTTAGATCTTTCTATGGTCACTAGCAGAATAATCAACCTGATACAGTCTTGGTCTACCACAGCATTTACTCTATCCAGCTACTGCCCACTTCTGGATCCTTCGGTAGTGGGAGACATTATTTAAAGAACTCTTTGGTAACCATAATTAAAAGTAAATGGTGTTCTGTTTATACCTCACACTGCATATCTCTGTAAGTATAATGGAAACAGCAACTTTAGCAAAACCTTTATTCTTACCTCTTTAGGAGAGCTCAGAATTGCACCACCAGCCAGTACCACTGGTTTGGTAACAGAAATTGGATTGGTAAAAGCAGACTCCCGGCTAGAGGAAAGGGATCCTGATTTGTGTTCCATTCTGTTAGTTTTCCATGCATTGGGCTACATAAGAATAAAACAAACCAGTCAAAGCAAGCACAAAAACAGGTCAGCTATAAAATCATAAAGAGTGAAATGTTATGTGGAAACCTATATTCCTACAGCCTACCTGCCTCAACATGCTTGAGATGTGAAACTTGTAAGATTATTTTAGGATAAATACAAATGGGAAACAAAGGAGTCACGTATACAAATAGCTATTTCTCAAAAATAAAAGTTTTAGTTCAGTTAAGATTGAGGGGAGAAAAAAAAAAAAGACTGAGGGTTGCTATTATGATTACAATTAAAAAGCTTTCTTTTTTTCAGATACTGGGGATTGAATCCAGGGTCTTTTGCACACATTAGGCAAGCACTTTTCCACTGAGTTAGATGCCCAATTCTTCCTACAGATTTTGGGGTAGGATCTCACTAAATGGCCCAGGTATTCTTAAAATACAGTTCTTGGGCCTTAGCCCTCTATGAAGTTGAGATCAAACACTTGCCCTCAACAGCTTTATTGGGCTAGTTTATTTTTTAATTTTTTTTCAGAATCAAGGTGCTTATTCTACTGAGCCATCTCCCTGACCCCCTGAGCTAGTTCTTGAAACATTTAAAAACTGCATACAAATTTGACAAACAAGAGGCAGGGGAATAATAACTTCCCTTGGCAAGCTCAAGGGCCTGAATTAAATCCCTGGTTCCGCGTGCGCGCGCACGCACGCGCGCACACACACACACACACACACACACGCGCGCGCGCGCGCGCGCGCGCGGACGAACAGATTTTCCATTTAATGCATTCTTTAGTTGTTGTTCTGGAGGCCCAGCCTTCACACCAAGCTGTATCTAAGCCCTACATTTTAAATTTTAGACAGGGTCTCAGTAAGTCACTCTGGCTGGGCTATAACTTGCAACACTCCTGCCTTTGCCTCCTACAATGTTGGGACTATGGGAGCCACTGTACCTGGCACATGTTTTCATTTACACTGATTCCTAACTTTCATAAATCACATCAGAAAAAAACTTTTGTGGGAATTTATATGTCAAGAAGCTAGTTGCAGGTCAGGATAGGCACTGTAAATATTTAGACAATTATGGGTTAGTCCAAAGACTTAAACCTTTTGCATGGAGTAGAGTCAGGCCATAAGTCCAACTATGATGGCAACAGAGTACAGTTAGAATACTGCATGCTTTGAGTTAACTGTACTGTATGAGGAAGTCAAGAAACCTGAAGCAGGTCAATACAGTGGAGCCAAAGCAAGTAGAAAATTTTATTTATTTAATTTTAGAATGAAACAATCAGAACTAAGAGAACTACAGGAGAAAGGAAGAGTTTGGGTGAAAAGCAATCTTTGGGTGGCAAAGGCTTTCTCAGGGGAAGTCTTTTCAGACAAGGTCTCACAATGAAGTTTAGGCTGCCCTTGAACTCTCAATGATCCTCCTGTCTCAGCTCCCCAAGTGCTGGGATTACAGGCATGGAAAATTATGCCTAGCTTCCAACTTCTCTTTTCATTATGTGATTATGTGTATTAAAATCCACTAATGTGGATCAGGGAGATAGCTCAGTAGAATAAGTACTTGCCTGATAAGCACAAGGGCCTGAGTTCGATCCCTGCTTCCACCAAAAAAAAAAAAAAAATCACTAATGCGAATTTCATCTCAACCTCTGGTTTGTTTTGATGGTGCTAGGGATTGAAATCATTTGCCTTTACTTAAACATGGCATACTATGTCTCAACTCTTCGTGTGAAATTTTTTTTTCTTTTTTTTTTTTTTTTGAGATAAGGCCTTGTACCTTGTCATTTTTTCTTTTTTTGAAGCTAAAGTATGACACAGGAAGTATTTCATTGTGTGACACTATATAATAGAGGCCATATTCATAGGTACTTAACCACAGAATGTAGATGGCTCAGAAATAACAGTACTGGTGATTCAATTACAAAAAAAAAGCAAAATGTTTTTAAGTGATTTACAGTTTAAAATAAGTTTATACTGACTAGAGAATTCTTTCATTTTTTTTTTTTAAATAAAAGAACTACTCTACTGAAGCAAAGTCATTTGGCATTTAAAAACATTTAAGTATAAGGGCTGGCCAGATAGCTCAATGGACTAAAGCACCTGCTTATTGGCTGGCTTTAATTCCCAGCGTGCTCTGCCGGCCTGGCACTGGCCTCACCCCTGGGGTGGGCTGAGAGGACAATTAAGGCTGGGTGTGGTTGAAAACAGGAGGATCAATACAGTCTGTTCTACATAGTGAGACACTATAGACCCTGAACCAAGTACAAAAAACAAAAACAAAAAAAGCACATTTAAGTGTCATTATAATACACTATTTCTCTCATTTATAATAAATCAGTAGCTATGATTAGTCATACTGACATATATATATAGGAACTATGCCTAAATCAACAGGACAAGGGGATGATATGTACACATAAGCAAAGTAATTTCATGATTTTGTTCATTTTGACACTATTGCTTTCTTGTTTTCAAGAGGAAAGGCCTTACCTTGACTTCAAAATTAACTAAATACTTGAGAAGTGAATTTATATTTTCCAGTTTTAAATGGTACTCCTGTGTTATTTTCTCAGTAATTCATGTTTCTGGATACAGTTCAAGATTATTGAGAAGTATAAAGGCTGTACAATGGAAATTTTGCCCTTGGATATACATAACAAAGCCTATATACTCTGTACCATGATGCATTCCCTGCTACAGAGCTTAGAGTAGCCTTGAAACTCACTATGTAGCCCAGAATAGCCCTAAATTTGAAGCAAATCTCCTGAGTGCTGAAATTACATGTGTACACCACTATCTTTGGCTTTGGTAAAATTTCAATTTCCTTCTGTCAAAAACCCCCATCCATTTGACTTGCTCTTAACAAATTCATATGGCTTCTAAACTTCTGGTCACTGAATAATTAATAGGATATGTTGGGAGCTATATTCCAAGTACTTTTAAAACTCCAATTCCCAAATTTGTTGAGAAAGTTTAGCAAAACCAGTAGTTTTCTCAAAATAACAGCTTTAAAGGGCCAGTGAGATAGCTCAGTGAACTAAGCGTATGGAATGGGGTTTGATCCCCAGCACATGTCCTTCCAGCTGTGCACTCGGGCGTGCTGAGCTGGCCACTGAGATAGTGGATTACATCTGTAATCCCAGCATTGGGGAGCCTGAAAATAGGAGGATCACCGAGTCCAAGCTGCATAGTGAGCCCCTGTACTAAATACATAAGAAACATAGAAACAGCTTTACAGAGCAGCAAAAGATTCTACCACTTGTCTAGTATGTGTGAGTACATGTTCAATCCCCAGTATTTAAGACTTCCTACTATCCACCATCACAACATCCCTTCTCTGCCAACTGTCACTATCTTGATCAGATGTCACTATTTTTTAAAGGACATAACAACCACGTTTACATTAGTTCTTAATACTCATTCCACCCTTAGTTCACAACAGGAATAAAGTGATCTTAAACTCTGTATCATGATTTTTTTTTGGTCTCTTTTGAGACAGGTCTCACTATGCAGTTCAAGCGCTCACTTTGGGGCTGGGGAGATGGCTCAATGGAATAAGTGCTTCCCTGGAAAGTGCAAGGGCCTGAGTTCAATCCCCAGTTCTGGCAAAAAAAAAAAAAAAGGGCCAAATATGCACCTTGTAGCCCAGGCTGGTCTAAAAATCACAAGGATCCCCTGCCTCTGCCTCCTTAGTGCTGGGATTACAGGTTCATGCCTCCATGCCCAGCCATGTATCATGATTTTTATCCTTGCCACTTTATTTTCAACATATGTGTGAGATTTTGAGTACACAATGACATTGTCTTAGCCTCCCAAGCACTGGGATTACAAATGTGCACCACCATGCCCAGTCTTAATCTCTGCCTCAGAGCGCCCCAGGGGCAGGGCAGGCCCCTGTCATACTCATTTTTATAGTTTATGTAGTCTAACAATTTTTGCAGACTCTCAATGGAGTACTTACGAAAACTATTTTTCAGTGCTGGGAATTGAATTCAGGGCCTTCACCCTAACCTAAATTCCCAGCCTTTTCTGGTTCCTCCCACCCCCCTTTTTGTTTTTTAAAGGACAAGATCTTGCATAGGCTGGGTTTGAACTTGTGATCCTCCTGTCCCAGGAGTATTCCATATTTCTAGGAATTACAGTTGTAATGCTGCCATGTCTAGTGTATGAAACTTTTTTTTTTTGAGACAAGTTCTCACAGTGCAGTGCAGGTTGGCTTTCAATGCTTGGCAATCCTCCAAGGTGTATACCACCTTACATGGCTATAAACTCTTAAGGATGAGACAAACATGAGGTATGTTGGCATGCTGACAATAATAGGTAACCTTTATTAACATTTATTATATGTCAGTTTGAAATACTTCATAAAACCTGTAGTTCTCATAGGAAGCCTAAAAGGTAGGTGTTAATTCTTTTTTTGGATAAGACCAAAAGGTTAAGAAACTGAACCAACAGCATACTAATAAGAGTAAAATGGAACTTGGCCATTTCAAAATTGAGTTAAAAATCATACTAGATTTTTTTTTTCTTTATAATAATTGCTCCCATCACTCAAATTTATTCTCTTCTATGTCAGAGTACTAAGTATCTTAAACCCCTCCCCAAATATTTGCTAGAGGTTAGATCTCAATTGTCCCCAGAAGGCACATGTTTAGGCCTGGTCCTCAGCCCATGGAGCTAGTGGGAAGTAGTGGAATCTTTACCAAGTAATGTCTAGTGAAAAGTTAGGTCATAGGAGATGTGCTCTTGTGTGTGAACAGTTTAAATCTATTTAGGATACTACTAGAATGTGGTATTATTCTGATTGACTGTGGTGAGACATAAATGTAACTTTAGGAGGCTGAGGCAGGAGGATCCTAAATTTGAGCCGGACTTGGCAACTTAACAATACCTAGTCTCAAAACAAGGCAGGAATGGCAGTGTAGGCCTGTAATCATAGTGATCAGGGAGACTGAGGCAGGATATCATCAGTTCAAGCCAAGCCAATTTTTCTTTTTTGACATTTTGGAGCGCTTTATTAGCTGAGCTCAGCAGCAATATTCTCCCCAGAAAACTGACAAGAGTGTGCTAGCCAAGCAATTTTAGGGAGACCATGTCTTAAAAAAAAAAAAGAAGGCTGAGGATAGCTTGGTGGTATAAGTGCCCAGGGCTTCAATGGTTGGTACTGCATGCCGCACTGGCTCTGGAACCCCAAGAATGCCATGCCAGCCTCTGAAATTGGGCACGGTGGTGCTTGCCTGTAATCCTATTACTGAGAAGACTGAGACAGGAGGATCACTAAGAGTCCAAGCTGCACTGAGCCCCTGTATCAAATAAATAATTTAAAAAGGCTGGGGTTATAGCTCATTGCAAAGGTAGGTTTGATCACAGGGGAAAAATCAGCTATTGTTTTGCCTTTTCCATAATGACATGGTCTATAGCCTATAGTTCTAATAAACTTTTAGTTCTCATAGTCCTAATTGATGCACAACTTCTTTCATTTACTCATAAGCACCAAACACAGTGCCTGTGCAAAATGCAAAGTGAATTATTGTTTAGGTTTTTTTTTTTTGGGCAACAGGTTCTCACTATGTAGTTCAGGCTGGCCTCAAACTCATAGAAATTCTCCTGCCTCAGCCTTCCAAGTGCTGCAATTATAGGTGTGCTACCATACCTGGCTCAAAGTGAGTATTAATATGCAATGGTCCCTCCTAAACCACTTTTTTTTTTCCCCACTGAGATTGAATTCAAAGTCTTTAAATTAAGCCAAGTTTCCAAGCCTATTTACTTTTTGAAACTTACTAAACTTCCCTTCCTGGTCTCAAACTTGCAATCATCCTGCCTCAGGCTTCAGAGTAGCTAGGATTATTGGTGTACATCACTATACCCAGTTGATTTTTCTTTTAACATAGCATATTTAATTGTTAATGTTTTTATAGTGGTTGAATTCATCCAAGCAATTATTCTGTGGTTATGTAAATGTGCCAGGTATATAATTATGACCTGAAACTTGCTTACAGTTACACATAAGAAAACAAATAGATACAATAAAGCATGGTAGCTACTGTGGTTAAGAGGCACAGAGTAGTATATAATTATAGATATAAGGAATAGATGTTCAGATATATATGATAGGAAATAATTCACAAAATGAATGGCATGACTTGAAGAACTATTTCCTCCCAGAAGAGAACAAAGGGGCAGTAAGACAGAAAAGATACATTGCACTTACATGGAACACTTACACATGGAATGACTAAATAGTGTGAACATTGCATTGTAAGATCAGTGCTGGGTGTAAGAATGCATGCTTGTAATCACACCACAAGAGGCTGACACATTTGAGGCCAGTCTGGGCTATTAGTGAGTTCAAGGCCATTCTGAATTAGAGGACATGTCTTAAAAGACCCAAACCTTAACCCACATCCAAACCTACACCGATCAGTGACTAGCAAACTCTATGCATGGGACTGCTAGTCTGAAACTTTTTTATATGGCTCCAAACTATTAATAATAAAAATTTAAAAATGGAATAAAAAGATGGACTATGAGCTGGGCGTGGTGGCGCATGCCTTTAATCCCAGCACTCGGAAGGCTGAGGCAGGAGTATTGTTGTAAGTTCGAGACCAGCCTGAGCTACAAAGTGAAGTGAGCTCGAGGCCAGTCTGAACTGCATAGTGAGACCTATCTCAAAAGGACAAAAAAAAAAAGATGAACTATGATTATTTTATACTTTTAAAGGAATGTTAAAAAATGAAAGTGATATGCCATATTAAAAAATGTTATATATCCTGAGCATATTTATTGTGACTTTTTTTCTTTTTTGCATAACCAGGGACTGAACTCAGGTCCTTGTGCATGCCAGGGAAGGGCTTATTCTACTGAGCCATCTCCTTGGCCCCCAAAATTCAGTCTTTTTTTTTTTTGGGCAGAACTGAGGATTGAACTCTGGCCCTTGTGCTTGCCAAGGAGCTGCTTATTCTACTGTGCCATCTCCCCCACACCCCTTTTTGTATTTCAGATCATACTTGTAGTGATCCGTCTGTTTATAGCCTCCCAAGTGCTGGGATTACAGGGGCATGCCACCATACCCAGTATCAACTGCCATCTCAGTGTGCCCCAGGGGTGAGGCTGGCATGGCAGGCCTGAGGATCAAACCCCTAGCCCTTGCACCTGCTTGCAGGCGCTTTAATCCACTGAGCTATTTGGCTGGCCCTTATGATTCTTACCCTGCCCCCCCAAAAAAATTCTGAGCTATAGTTTATAGCCACTGAAGAGACTTAGGAAGGTAGGTGATATATTTAATTTTCACTTTTGCAATAAAACATTGCTCGATGTGTTGCTCAGATTGGCCTCAAATGACCCTCCTGACCCAGCCTAAGTAGCTGGGACAAAAGGCATGTATTCACACCTGGCTGTATTTAATTTTTAGGATGGTTATTTCAGAAGTTCTGTGGAGGATGAACATTAGGAGATGAGAAAGCATACAACAGCATAAGATAACAAAAATAGTAGAGGAAATTGATAGGAACTTTGTAATTAACTGGTCAGCTGAGGTGAATGATTTAGTAAGGTAAACGAGGTAAGAAGCAGCCAAAATATTAAGCCCAGGTGAGACAGATGGTTATTAATACTACTAATGGAAAGAGCAAATGAGAAGGAACAGGTTTATGAGATAAAGTAAATTCAAGTGGCAACTGCAGTTTGGAGATAGGGTACAATATTATACATAGAAAAGGTACAAATGAGTACCTGGTAAACGATTCAATAGGAAGAAAAAAGAATAAATGTATTTTGATTTATTTCCAATCATCTGTCACAAAAATTTCTTATGTTGAATCCAAACAATACCTTGGAAGGAGGTGGTGCAGGCTTAGGAACCAGGTTCTTATAGACACTTGGAACCATGGTTGATGATTTATTTCCATTTGCATGGTGAGATCCTGGTGAGGTGAATGCAGCAGAGAAGGCAGCAGCAGGATCCTCTTTGGAAACTTTTTTGATTACTAGCATCTTGGAGGGTTGCTTGGCACCAGGTGGATTTTCTGTGAATTTAACAGTAGAGACAAAAGAGTATGAAATCTGTTAAATTATACAAAACAGTTCAGATAGGTCACACCTTCAACAATGGACCTGACAGTTGAGATCAAGGGACAAACATTTCCTGGTGTGCACTTAACAGTAACTCTTAGGGTCAGCCAAATAGCTCAGCGGATTAAAGCACCTGCAAGCAGGTGCAGGGGCCGGGGGTTATCCCTAGGCCTGCCGTGCTGGTCCCACCACCAGAGTGCGCTGAGATGGCGAATGCCTGTAATCCCAGCTGTACAGGAAACAGGAGAATCACTATGAGTCCAATCTAGTAGTGACACCCTTCCCTAAAATACAGGAAAAAACAAAAACAAAACAAAATAGTTATTCTCTAGGGCTGGGGATACAGTTCAATGGCACAAGTACTTGTCTGGCATGCACAAAGTCCCGAGTTCAATCCCCAGTGAAAAATACAAAAACAAACCAGAATAAAAGAAAACAATAGTTACTTTTTTTTTTTTTTTTTTTGTCTTTTTGAGACAGGGTCTCGCTATGCAGTTCAGGCTGGCTTTAAGCTCACTTTGTAGCTCAGGCTGGTCTCGAACTCACAACAATCCTCCTGCCTCAGCCTCCCGAGTGCTGGGATTACAAGCATGCACCACCACGCCCGGCTTAATAGTTACTTCAAAAGTGACACTACTTGGGAACTCTTGGAAAAAGGAAACATATAAAGCACTTAATAGTAAATTCTCAAAAACTGGCACAATGATATGAGCACTTCAGAGGAACAACCTGAATAATACACAGTATGTTCCTTTAGGCATGGACCAAACCAGAATATATCCAATTGTAGCAGCAAATAAGAGAAAGATGAAGTAATTGGGGAAAGGAATCTGCTTTGTGACTCTTTGATGAGCAAGCTGGATCAAAATATACCACCAACAAAGGTATAGCAAACATCTTAACCCAAAGAGGGGACCTGCCAGTGAGCTCAGTTAAGAGCCTGCTTTATGCAAACGCAGTCAGGAACATGATACCTAAGTTCAATCTCCAGCTCCTCACGCTTTTACCAGACCTGCCCTTAAGGCAGCCTGAGCCAGCCAAAACAACAACAAACCTCTTAACCCAAAAGAACTGCATTCAAACTTAGGATGGCAAACACTTTCCAATGCCCAGCTACTGAACATGTCTAATGAAGGGGGTGGGAAAGTTCAACTTTCAAATGCCAAGGAGTCAAGCACCATAGATAAGATCAGGTTTGAAACAGATTTAAAACAACTGTAAACAGGGGTGCAGCGGGGGTGGGGAGAGAGGTGTTTGATCCCTGGGCATGCTGGGCAGACCCCGCCCCCAGGCCCACTGAGAGGGCAATTGGGACCTTGAGACTGGGTATGGTGGTACATCCCTGTAATCCCAGGTCTTGGGAGGCTGTAAACAGAATCACTATCTAGTAGTAAGACCCTGAATACCCTGTAGACCCTTCCCTAAAATAAAAAAAATAAAATAAAAAATAAAGTAAAAATAGAATAAAAGTTTTCTTTCTCACTATGTAGTTCAGGCTGATTTTGAAGTTGGTTGATGCTCCTGCTTTGGCCTTCCAATTGCTGGGTTATCTGTTAAATTTTTTTCCAAGTATTATATTATTCTTCACAAATACCTATTAACATATGCACTTATATTTTTCCCTTGCCTCATACAACAGGCCTCATTTGTTCCTGCCAAAAATAAAACTACTTGAATCTGGCTGAACAGAATGATGTATTAAAAAATGAGGTAGGAGCCAGGCGTGGTGGCGCATGCCTGTAATCCTAGCACTTGGGAGGCTGAGGCAGGAGGATTGTTGTGAGTTCCAGACCAGCCTGAGCTACAAAGTGAGCTTAAGGCCAGCCTGAACTGCATAGTGAGACCCTGTCTCAAAAAAAAAAGAAACAAGGTAGGATACAACCTTTCATATCCTACTCTGGCCCCATGCTAGAGATCTAATGCAGGGCCTTATGCTTGCCACTATAAGAGTGAGACTGGGTGTGCATCTGTAATCCCAGTACTTGGGAGGTTGTAAACAGGAGGATCACTATGATCACTACAAGCAGCAAGACTCTGTAAACCCTGTCCTAAAAAAAAAAAAGGAATCTGTTTCCAAAATCAGGAAGAGTTCCAACTGTTTGTACTCTAACTCTACTACTGTAATTACAGGTCAATGGTATTTTGGGGTGCACAACAAACTCCTATCCTTTAAGAACTATTAAGTGTTAGCTACCAAGCATGAATGGGTGAGAAAGGAGAGACAAACAAAAAGCAGTGATCATCAGGGAGATAGGTCAGTGGTACAAGCACCTTATCTGGCATGGCAAGGTCCAGAGTTTGATCCCCAGTACCAAAAATAAAAACGAAACAAAACCAAAACAAAACAAAATAGTGATCAATTTAATTTTTGCTCCTCTCCCCAACACAAAATTATTCAAAGTTGTGCCTTTAAAATGGAAAAATTTACCTACCCCACACTCCAGAAGGGGTCCCAATAGGTCTGCATGACTGAGTCTGCTTGCCAGCCTCTGGATTCAAAGAAGGCTAGGGAAAAAGGGATATGAATGATTGATACTGGAAGCTGATCATTTTGAGAGTTTTCACAAAGCAGTAATCACATAGAATTTATCAAATAATTACAAATTAGTAGAAATTAGTATCTTTGCATTCAAAATTATAATTAACAGAAGATGCTGAATTGCAAAATCAATAGGCATTACGTTAATTTTAGGCTCTCTTATGTTCAGTTTCCTTTGATGTAAGAAGGATGTATTTATTTTTTAAATAAACAGAAAAAAAGTTCAGGTCTCCATCATTCTACAGGATATGTATGCCAAATATGGGGGAATAAATAGCTAAAGGTGGACCATTCTCTTATTTCAGGAGTGCAAACTGGTCAGTGAAATGTGTAGTACTTTTAGGACAGAGGCAGACCACATGCCAGGGACTATGACAGGAATTCTAAGGCAGATAAGATTAGGCCTTTATCCTGTCCTCACAAGGTTACTGTAACACTGAAGATAAACTTGTAGACAAGTAAGCACCTAAACATGTTCATGGACTATGACAAAAATTCACACCAGGGAAAAACTAATCCAGTAATATATAATTGCAGCCAGTAAGAGAAGTGTTATTAGGATAGGCTTCATTACAGCTGATTGATCTCAATGAACAGGCAAACATGAAAAACTTAAGAATTCTACAGAGTTAAGGATGATTACTGATAGAGCCGAAGTGAGCTTTTGTAGAGAAAGAGATGTCCAATGAAGTAGGCAACAGCCAGACTGAGGAGGAGCCTTCAAGGAGATTTTTATTTTAAAAGCAATCAGGGCGCTAAAGCTCCGGCTTAGGCAGCGTACCCTCGGGTTCGAGCTTGGTATGGTGTGCTGTGTTGCCTCACCCCCAGGGCATGCTGAGACTTTGAGACTGGGCATTGTGGTGTACACCTTTAATCTCAGTGTTTGGGAAGCTGAAGACAGAAGAATTACTGCAAGTGTGATCTACTTAGTTAGACCCAAATTAAAAACATTAAATAAAAATAAAAACAATAGGGATCTTTTTTATGGGGTAGGGGGACAGGAATATAACTCAGAACCTCATCCTTCCCAAGCTAGGGAATCTATAAAGCAGGTTTTTTTTTTGTTTTTTGTTTTTTTTTTTGCAGTACTGGGGATTGAACTCAGGACCTTGCGTTTCCCAGGCAAGCTCTTACTCTACTGAGCTATCTCCCTGGTCCTCAATAACAAAATTAATGTGAAACCATTTGTAAGTTATAAGAGTCATACTGGTAGCAGCCTGAAGGATAATACATTTAAATATCAACTAAGAGATCATTAGGAGAATAATTTCATAGTTCAGGAAGAGATAAGGGAAAGATGGAAAATTAAGAGCAACTGACTGTTGTGTAAAAATACACAATGGTGTCTAAGCTTAATCATTACAGTCTGGTAATAAGAGTAGGAAAGTGGCCTTGAAACATAATTGCCTATGGGACATGAAACACCAAAAAGATAATCATACTCCACTACAGAGCTTTTAAGTCAGAAATCTGTAAGGGTGGGACCTCAGTTCAAAAAAAAAAAAAGACAGGGTGTAGCCGGGCGTGGTGGCGCATGCCTGTAATCCCAGCACTCGGGAGGCTGAGGCAGGAGGATTGTTGCGAGTTCGAGACCAGCCTGAGCTACAAAGTGAGCTCGAGGCCAGCCTGAACTGCATAGTGAGACCCTGTCTCAAAAAGACAAAAAAAAAAAAAAAAAAAAAAAAAAAAAAAAAAAAAAAAAAAAAAAAAAAAAA
>PVKA01041084.1:0-18190 GCA_004027165.1 Ctenomys sociabilis | reverse complement strand
ATCCAACACAGTCCAGCATTCTGCAACCATAGGGAGTTATTCAAAGAAATTGTCGACCATATCCATTTACAGCTCAGCTTAATATTATGGGCTCACGATGTATACTTCATTTTTATACTTTTCTGCTGGATGGTTAAGACCTAGGTAGATCAAAACTTATATACCAACACATGAACTTTATATTTCCTATGTGGTCATTATTTTGCAATACTAGATGCAGATTTAAAAAACAAAGTAATTTAGGAAAATGATGCAGACCATGAGTACCCAACATAGGAAAGAGTTTCCATAAAACAGATTAAGTCAGGTATCCTTGAGACTAAAAACTCCAGTAAAAGTATCCACAGAAGAATGAGACAGTATGAAGACAGACTCTCAGAAGACAGGGTTATGGTTAGTGATCCTGAAAAAATGTCTTTTTTTTTTAAGATTTTTTTTGCCCAACCCAGGGATTAAACTCAAGCTCTTGCGCTTGCCTTGCAAGAGCTTATTCTACTGAGCTATCTCCCTGGCCCAAGATTTCTTAAAAATAGCAAGAGACCATGAGAAATCAATCCAGCAGCTGCTAAATGATGCAAATAAGGATAACACTACACTGATTGGAGTCAATGAAAAAGCAGGAGATAGCACAAATGACATAAAAATACTATTCACAGATGTCAGGACAAAAAATTTCTCTAGTAGGAAAAAAGAATTTGACATCCAAAAACAATACTACAGCAAGGCATATCATACTTAAAATTCTAGAAGCTCAACAAAAGAATAGGATATTAAAAGCTGTTAGAGAAAAGAAACAAGTCATCTATAAAGGACATCCTATCAGAATCACAGCAGACTTCTGACTACAATTCTGTGAACCCAAACAGAATGAATTCATTGAGAAGGCAAACAGTTAAAGGGGGGATAAGCCAAAACTAGGAAAACATAATAAGAATAAGTCAGTATGTGTCAATTATAACTGTTAACATTAATGATGTCATTTCACTGCTCAAATGAAAGAGATTGGCAGAATTCATGAAGAAGCAAGATCTAACAATATGCTGCATATAAGAAAACATTTAATTCAAAAAAAATCCATTGACTAAAAGTCAAACTGTGGGAAAAAATACTCAATGTGATAGGAATCTGGAAAAAAGCAGGGGTAGATATTCTGTTTGAAAATATAGTGGATTGCTGATTGGTGGTCAACTTGTTGCACCCAGCTGAACTTTACTAGCACAGTGATGGGTATTGGAGGCCAACCTGAGGATTGTTGCCAGCCACATAAGAGATAGAACTGGAGAAGAGGGGAGGCTATTGGAGAGCTGTTGAAAGCTGCTTGTTCTCTTGGGCTATGTTGTTAGAGGTCCTTGTCATCCTGGTTTTCTGGTGACCTTGGCTGTTATTGGAGGAGGAACTCAGGACCTCATTGTTGCTGAGAATGGCTATGGCTCACTTTGGGAAAGCTGTGGTCCTCACTTTGAACATTGCTTCATAGTTCTGGAGGGGAAGATGGTGCACTACTCAGACTCTTGGAGAAGCTTGTTGTATTGGCTTTCCTGATAGGAGCTTAGCTGTTCTCATCATTGGAAGAAGTTGGGACCTCACTGTTGATGAGCATGGCTACGGTACTTTTTGGGGAAGCTCTGGTTTGTACTTTGATCATTGCTTCCTGGTTCCAGTGCAGATCCCTCAGCCTGCTAGCACAGATCCTTCATCCCACTGTCATAGACTTTCTAACTTCCACCACTGCCCAAGGCCGGCCTTCCTAGTGAAACAGGCCTTCATAAGTCATTATCATGGGATCCAGACCCTCAGCTAGATTTTTTTGGTTTTTAGTATGTGCACAGATTTCCTGCACTCTCTTTTGGCATATGACTCTTTGGGTGTCTAATCTTATAAAATATGTGTCCTGTATTGTATTGTTCTCCTTTGCAAAATCCTAAACCATGACACAAAGTAGATTTTATGGCAGGACTGATTAAAAGAGACAAAGCTTGTCACTATATTCTTGTAAAGAAAGAGATAATCATAAATCTACATGCAGCAAATAACATTGCACTCAACTATATAAAATATTAACAGACATGAAAAATCAAATCAGCAGTAATACAGTAATAATGGGGGACCTCACTTCACGAACAGACAAATGAACTAGACAAAAAATCAACAATGAAATATTAGAAGTGAACCAAACTTTTGAACAAATATACTTAGTAGATGTTACATTTTCTTCTCATCTGTGTATGTGGTATTCTCCAAAATAGACCACATACTAATTCATAGAATATATTTAAGTAAATATAAATAAATGGAAATTATCCTACATATATTATCAGACCATAGTGCAACTTAACTGTAATTCAACAGCAAAAGAGACTACAAGAACTTCATAAAAACATAGAAACTAACATCGTCCTGAACAACCACTGGGTTAGAGATGAAATTAAAAAAGCAGTTAAACAGTTTCTACAATTAAACAATGCCAAAACAACATACCAGAAAGTATGGGACACAATGAGAGCAGTCCTACGAGGGAATGTATAGCAATAAATATCCATATCAAGAAAACTGAGGGCCGGCCTAATAGCTCAGCAGAGTAAAGTGCCTGCTTAAGCAGAGCATGGCAGCCAGGATTCAATCCCCAGCGTACAGTGCCGGCCCCATCTGCAGGGTGTGCTAAGATGGTAATGGAGACAGCATGGTAGTGCACATCTGTAATCCCAGCACTTGGGAGGCTGAAAACAGGAGACTCACTATGAGTCCAGTGTACATAAGACCCTATAGACCCTGTCCTAAATACAAAAAGAAAACTGAGTGAGCTCAAATAAAAACATAAAGTTGAACTTCAAGCTTTGAAAAAAAGGAAGAGCAAGTCAAGCCTAAAGATCATAACAAGGAAGAAATTATTAAGATCAGAGGGAAGAAAATCAATACAATGAAGAATAAGAAAATAATGCAGATAGTCAATGAATAAAAACGTTGGTTATGTGAAAGATTAAATGAAATCGACAAAACCTTAGCCAGCTTTTAAAAAGGAAGAGTAGACTCCAATCCATGTAGGTAGAATGAAATCACTGTAGATCCCACAGAAATCCAAAAGATCACTCAATGAAATTCAAGATATAACCTGGGCATGGTGGCACATGCTTGTAATCCCAGCACTCGGGAGGCTGAGGCAGGAGGATTGTTGTGAGTTCAAGACCAGCTTGAGCTACAAAGTGAGCTTAAGGGCAGCCTGAACTGTATAGTGAGACCCTGTCTCAAAAAGACAAAAATATATATGTATATAATTAAAATCCTACCAATAGGATGTGGTGGCACACTTGTATAATCCCAGCACTCAGGAAAGTTTGAGGGTGTGGGGAGATGGCTCAGTGCAATAAGTGCTTCCCTGGCAAGTGCAAGGCAAGGGCCTGGGTTCAATCTCCGATTCTGCCAAAAAAAAAAAAAAAAAAAAAAAGGAAAGTTTGAGACCAGCCTGGGCTGCAGAGTGAGTTCAAGGCCAGCCTGAACTATACAGTGAGAACCTGTCTCAAAAATGCAAAATAATAGTAATAATAAATCCTACCAACAACAACCAAAACAAAAACCCAGGCCCTGGGTGAATTTCAGACTCACTGCTGAATTCTACAAGAAGTTTAAAGAAGACCTAATACTCCTCCTTTTCAAGCTCTTTCATGAAACTTTGTGGTTTTTGTGGCAGAGGTGCGGTACCAGTGATGGTCAGGACTTTGCAATTGCCAGGCAGGTGCTTAAGCCTAATGAGCTATCTTCCCAGCCCTCTTTCATGCAATTGGAAGGTAAACAATATTCACAAATTCAGGGATGGGGAGATGGCTCAGTGGAATAAGCGCTTCCCTGGCAAGTGCAAGGGCCTGAGTTCAATCCCCAGTTCCGCAAAAAAAAAAAAAAAAAAAAAAAAAAATTCACAAATTCATTTCTGGAAGTAAACATTACCCTGATACCAGAACAAGATCCTGTCTCAAAACAATACATAAAAATAAAGCTTAAGACCATCATTAAAGTATTAGTCTAATTGTGTTTTCTGAAGAATATAACCATCCTTCAGCCATTGAAAGCTTTTATTTTTATTCATGAAAAGTACCAATTCTGGAAACTACCCAACTGCTATCTAAATATAAAAGACAATAAAAATACTGATTATACCATTTTAAAAATTATTTCAACATATTTGTGATTCTTAGTGTTTCTATGTAATAAGAATATGGAATACCTTTCCATTTGTTCCTTGAGGATTTCTCTTGAAGGTTTGGACATTTTTCTGCTTCATTTTTTTATTATGTGTTTGTTTGGTACAGGGTGGGGATCTATAGTTCAGGCTGTCCATGAACTCACTCTGTAGCCCTTTTCACCTTGAAATCTCCATGATGCTCCTAGAGTATTGGGATTATAGGTGTGTGCCACCATGCCTGCCTGGTTAGGGATACTTTTGAAGTTGTTTGTAAGTATTTTATGCTTTTGTTGATGTAACATGGAGCCTTCTCTACTATCTGAGTTATTTCCACACATTAATTCTATATCCTGCTACCATACTGAATTTTCTTTTAAGTAGTTTTTCTGTTTTATTTGGGCTTTCTGGCAATATAATCATCTGTAAATACTGATAGTTTTGCTTACTGCAGTTTCTTGGCTGGGGAGATAGCTCAGAAATGGAAGTGTCTGCCTGGAAAGTGCAAAGTCCTGAGTTTGATTCCCAGTACCAAAAGAAAAAAAAATTCTTTTGATACTTCTAATTTTCCACTCTGAAGTCTCAGTCTGTCTGTCTGTCTGTCTGTCTCTCTCTCTCTCTCTCTCATATTTCAAGACCTCAGAGTTCACACTGAGCTATTTCTCCAGCCCTTTTCTATTTTGAGATAGGATCTCTCAGTGTCTTAGATTGCCCAGGCTAGGTGGGTAATTGGGTATTACCATGCCCAGCTAGTTTGACTTTTCTAATTACAATGATTGCTACATCTGATACAATATTCAGTTATAGTTGAGAAAGTATAGATCCTTACCTGATTTCTGATTTAATATATAAATGCTACTAGTTCATCTTAAGTAAACTGGTGATTTGCGAGAGACTGTATTTATATATATCTAGGTCAGTGGCAGTGAACCTATGGCATGTGTGCTGTAGTGAGCTGTTTGTATCATTTAGAGAAAGCTCTAAAAGGTTTGATATCACTGATGTGGAGAGGTAAAACTCATCTACTTTCATTGAATTTTTAAAAGTAAATGGATGAAGGTCCAGCCCAGTAGTTCAGAGGACTAAAGCACCTGCTTAGGCAGAGAGCATCAGCCGAAGTTCTATCCCAGGCATGCTGTGCCGGCCCTGCCCACGGGGCACACTGAGACAGCTAATGAGACTGAGTTTAGTGGTATGCACCTATAATCCCAGCATTTGGGAGGCTGAAAATAGGAGGATCACTAGGAGTCCAGTCTGTTTAGTGAGATCCTATACACCCTATAGACCCTGTACTAAATACAGAAAAAATAAATGGATGAGTTTGTCAAATCATTCTTTCACACCTCTAAAGATGATAGGATATTTCTACTTTGATTGAATATGTTACATTCATTTAGTGGATTTCCTAAAATGATTCTTGTATTCCTTGAGTAAATCACACATAGTCATGAGTTCTGTTTGATAATAACTTTTTTATAACATCTTTATTTAGGATTTTGCTTTACTATTCATAAGTGAGAATTACTTTGTGTGATTTTCTTTCTTTCATAGAATATCAAATCTTGGGCCAGGGATATGGCTGAGTGTAATAAGTGTTTCCCTGGCAAGTGCAAGGACTTGAGTTCAATCCCTGTTTCCACAAAAAAAAAAAAAATAGAATATCAAATATTGATATCAGTGTTCTACTCACTTCACAAAAGGATTTAAAAATGAGTTGGAGCCCAGCATGGTGGCCTACACCTGTAATCCCAGCATGTGGGAGCCTGAAGCAGAAGAATCAGCATGAGTTTGAGATCAGTCTAAACTAACTACATAGTGAGATCAAGGCAGGACTGAACTCCAGAGCAAGACCTGTCTCAAAACAGCAAGAAAGAAAATAAGCTGTAGAGAGTTGTAGTGTCACACACTTGTAATCCCAGCACTAAGAAGGCTGAGGCACGATCCCTGCAAATTCTAGGTCAGCCTGGTCTACACAGTGAATTCAAGGCCAGTCTGAACTACTATATATAATAAGACCCTGTCTCAAAAACAAAAGTGAGTTGGGCATGATTGTACATGGCTGTAATCCCAGCATTCTGGGAGGCAAAGTCAGGAAAATCACAAGTTCAATAGTCTAGGTAATTTATTTTTGTTTTTGTTTTGTTTTTAAGATTTATTTATTTATTTGGTACAGGGCTGCTATGCAGCTCATACTCATAGTGGTCCTCCTGCCTCAGCCTCCCCAGCACAAATGATACAGGGAGAAAAACTGATCTCGGGTGGGTAACCGCCAAAAGATATACGGAACCTCCAAATGACATAGGGAAAAACGACCTCTGGACCTGATCTGTACAAGTTTGTATTCTCTAAAACTGAACAGTGAATTTAAGGAACAAACAGAGGTTATGAGCAGAATAGGTTTATTGAGCAAAAGACAGCTCCCGTCCAAGAGAGGAACAGGAGGGGGGCCTGAATCAGTAGTTGCCTCAAAGCCTTCTTTTTTTTTTTTTTTTTTTTTTTTTGATAGACCTGGGAATTGAACTCAGGCCCTTCCGCTTGCCAGGGAAGCACTCATTCCACTGAGCCATCTCCCAGGCCCCTGTTTTTGTCTTTTTTGAAACTTAATCTTGCAATAAAGTTTAGACTGACCTTGAACTCACTATGTAACCCAAAATGGTCTCCTGCCTCATCTTCCTGAATGCTGAAACTATTAAGTGTTCACCAGCCACCAAGCTGCATTCTAGGCAGTTTTGCAATTTAATGAGGTCCTGCTCTTAAAAAATAAACAATTTAGGGGCCATGGGTGTGGCTTGGTGGCAGATCACTGGCCTGACAAGTACAAGTCTTTGGGTTTGATCATCAGCACTGCAAGAACACATTGGCCCTTATAATAAAATCAAAAATATTATTTTTTTTTTCTTCTTGTCTTTTTTTTTTTTTTTTTGGCTGAACCGGGGATTGAACTCAGGCCCTTGTGCTTGCCAGGGAATCACTTTTTCCACTGAACCATCTCCCCAGCCCCGGCCTCAAAAATATTATTTAAAAGATTTTTTTTCTTTATATTCTGTAGGGATTTAAAGTTTAACATATCAATACTTGTTGGAAAATACCTGTTCTGTGTTGTCTAAGATGTTTGATATTCAGACAGATAGTGCCATTAAGCTCAACTGACTGTTGTAGGGTAATAATAATAAGCTTCTCTCCTGGAGGGTTAACAACCTAAGTTTCAGAGAAAAATTAGAGAAAAAGAAGGGCTGCAAGGTCAGCCAACATTTTGGCCCTAGCTTTTCAAGGTTAGTGAAGCCTTAGAACCTGTACTGTAACATTCTATAACTCAGTTGTGTCCCAAATTTTCTGATCAAGGAGATCATGGGCCATAGAGGAATGTGATTGAAGATGGAAAGTGTGCTTAAGGAGAGTCACATGGAGTGAAAACATTCTCTCGGGCTTTCACAGAGAGCAAATTGGTCAAGCAATGGTCGTGACTCATCTGTGTGGCTGCCACCAACAAAGGATCTACAACAGAGGTACAGAGTTTTAGGATAAATCCTGAGGAGATTTGACTGACCTTATCAGACAAAAAAGTTACCTTTCTTGTTATATAGGTCTTGCTTTATCATGGTCTTAATCATCCAGCAGAAAAGTATAAAAACGAAGTATAAAAAGTAAAGCCATGTTAATATGCTAAGCTGTAAAAGGCTCAAGTCAACAACTTCTGACATTGCCAGTCATATGGAAAACCCACTATTATTATGGACTACTGGAGTGTATTGGAATATTTTTCAGAATTCACACACCTACAATATTTAAATGACAATGGAATGCCCTTCACTGACAAAACTAAACAAAAAAGAATATTCAAATGAAGGACCATTTTGTATCTGTATACTCAAAATAGCTAAAATAGATATACAGCTACATTCTCTCTTTTTTTTTTTTTTCCAGAACTGGGGATTGAACTCAGGCCCTTGCGCTTGCCAGGGGAAGCACTTACTCACTGAGCCATCTCCCCAGCCCTACAGCTACATTCTCTTAATTCAATGAATAGAAAGATTTGTTCTAATAGTGTTTGTGGACAGGATATCATATCTGCATCTTGTACTATGAATAACCACAAAGACAATAATATGCAATGTTATTGAAACTGTCCTACTAATTGGTAAAAAATAAATAGACCTAGAATTTTTAAAAATTTGCCAAAAAAAAAAAAAACTGGGGATATGCCTTAATATGAAAGCCCTGTATTGAAGCCCTCATGTTACTGAGGGCTTTAGAGTGCTCAAGTATCCTTCTGGAGGTAGTTTCTAGGTTCTTTCCACCCTGAACAAAGAACTGGTTAAGGCAAGCACAGATAGTCTTATTAAAGTTAACAGAGGAAACAGGCTCTGCATAATGAGTTTTGGCCAAGTAAAAGTAGGAAAAGAAAGACACGCTACATAATTAGAGTGGGCCACCATGCAAGAACAAACAGTGGGAAAAATTCTATGTGGACTGACTTGGTGTCACCCACCCCTCAGGCTGATGTTAGGTCTAGGCTATCCTATGGAAAACCTGCTCAAATTCTCATGAGAAGTCCATGTGCAGGGTTTTGCCCAGTTCTTAATGTTGATTTCTGTATTGTTACCAGATTGTTTTGTTCCTTTAATCTGTCCTGGAATTGTAGCAGACAAGCCAGTTTGTCAGTTCCTCTGTACCTATTAAAAGTTCCTGTTAATTATGTCTCTTAGAAACAGCTGGTCATTGTGATGCATAGCTGATCACTATGAGGCATATTGTAAGAACCAATGGAAGACAGCAAGTATTCTGCTTCTTGCTTACAAGCCCAGCAAAACCTCCCTTCCTGAGCCTTTTGAGGACAGATATTTGAGGAATGATCCCCAACAGTGCCTATTGATGGAAAATAAATCTGCCTCCAAATCCTGGGTGTCATTTCATTGCTTCTGATTGCTATTGCAGAATAAAAAAGGAAAGTTAAATTTCTCCTGGTTTTAATGTGTTTCAATCTATTATCTATTTCTCTTTGTATCTCATCATTTCACCTTTGTGAAACTTGCTATATTTATCCAGAATTATTCAAAGCTTTGTAATTTCATTACGAATTATATCTTCATCCCAATGCTTTTGTGTAGTAAGCTTATTTTTGTGTGTGTGTGTGTTTGCTACAGGGTCTCACTGCACAGCGTTGACTCAGAGTGATTCTCCTGTTCTCAGCCTCCCCAGCACTGGGATTACAGATGTGTGCCACCATGCCTGGATTTGATGGCCAGCTCAGTGCACCCAAGGGCTGGGCTGGCACTTCATGTGATGCCAGGGATCAAACTCCAGTCCCTGTACTTACCTAAGCAGGCACTTAGTCCACTGAGCTATCTTGCTGACCTTAAATTATGTCAAAATACTTTTAGATTTATGGAAAAGTTACAAAGATGAAAGTTACTGTAGTTATCAATTTGTGTTAATATGTTCTATAACTACATTTCTCAAAAGTACAAGATTATTATTGGTACATGTATCACATATGTATGTTTCTTTTGGTTTTGGTTTTTGAATCAGGGTCTTTCTAAGTGCTCAAACTGGCCTCAAACTCTTGGTGATCCCCGTGCCTTTGCCTCTGGGATTATAGGGGTGTGCCACAATGCCTGGCTCATAATATTGGTATATTGTACTTTACTACATGTAAGACATTTTCAGATTTTGCCAGATTTGTTTCAGTAATGCTAATTCTTTAAATCTCAAGATCCAATTCAGGATACCACATCACATTTTTTTGTCTTTTTGGGACAGGGCCTCACTATGCAGTTCAGGCTGGCCTTAACCTCACTTTGTAGCTCAGGCTGGTGTTGAACTCACAACAATCCTCCTGCCTCAGCCTCCCAGTGCTGGGATTACAGGCCTGCTGTAACCACGCCTGGCTCACATCACATTTTTTTGAGACATGGTCTTGCTATATGTATTTCAGGCTAGTCTTTACCTTGCTTATGCAGCCTAGGCTGACTTTGAACTTGTGACAATCCGCTTGCATCAGCCTCCTGAGTACTGGGATCACATGTATGTGCCACCATGCCTGACCACATCCATTTATTTATCTATTTTAATTTTATTTATTTATTTTATTTTTTGATCATACAGGGTCTTGCTACACAGTTCAGACTCTTAGTGATCCTCCTGTGTGAGCCTCCCCAGCACTGTGGTTATAGTCATGTGCCATCTCACCCAGTTTTGGAGCCTGAACAACATGCCATACTGGGGATTGAACTCTAGACCTTGCACTTGCCAGGCAGGTGTTTAGGCCTCTGAGCTATCTCCCCATCCCACATTTATTTATTTAAGTAATTTGTTTTGTTGTGTTTATTTGTCAGGGGGATTTTTGGCTTTTAAGACAGGGTTTCACTATGCAGTTGAAGCTAGCTTCAAACTCACTTTTTAGCTCAGGCTGGTCTCAAACTTTGTGGTGATCCTCCTGCCTCAGCCTCCTGAGTGCTGGAATTATAAGTGTGGGCAGCTATGCCCAGCTTTTTCTAATTTTGTTTTGTGGAACTGAGAATTGAACTCAGGCCCTTGTGCTTGCCAGGCAAGCGCTTATTCTACTGAGCTATCTTCCTAGCCCCTAAAATAGTTGTTTGCTTTGTTTTGGTGGGAATCAGGGATTGAACTCAGGCACTTGTGCTTGCCAGGGAAGCACTTATTCTACTGAGCCATTTTCCCAGGCCTCTTTTTCTAGTTTTTAATTACTAAGGTGTCATAGTTTGTAGTTTTGCAAGGGGAACAATACAATACAGCGCACTAGTAAGATTATTTTATAATGAATCACCCAAAGAATCATATCCAAAAAGTGCAGAAAAATCTGTCTACACACTAGAACCCAAAGAATCCAGCTGAGGGCCTGGATCCTAACATCCTACCTGAGTCCAGTTGAAAACCTAGAGCTCAGAACAATCCCTCTCACAAGGCCAATTGGAGACCTAGAACCCATTAAAACGCCTCACGTAGGCCCACTTCATGGATCTGCTCAGTAAAGGACCAAAGTTCAGTGTGTAAGAAAGAAGGAAAGTGTGTTCTAGCATGATGAAGGATCTGTGCTAGAGAGATCTGCACCAGAGCCAGGAAGGAATGATCAGAATAAGAACCAGAACTCCTGTGAAAGTACCTCAGCAACAGTGAGGTCCCGAGTTCCTCCAATAATGAGGAAATCAGAGTTCCCATCAGGGAAACTAACACAACACAACAACCCTCTCCAGAAGGCTGAGTTGTACACCATCTTCCTCTCCAGAGCCAGAAAGTGATGCTCAATATGAGAACCAGAGCACCCCTAAAGTGAATGGTAGCCATTCTCAGGAACAATGAATGTCCTGAACTCTTCCCATGATAAGAACATCCAAGTTTACCAGGAAAACTAGCATGTTCTTTCTCCAGAAGAACAGCCCAAGAGAACCAGAAGCTCCCAGCCACTCCAACAGCTGCTCCAAACATCTTCCCTAACAACCTCCTAATAGCTGCTCCAGTTCTGCCTCTTATGCTGCTGGCAACAATCCCAAGGTGGGCCTCTTACACCCAGCACCATGCTGGTTCACTTCAGCTGGGAGTAACAAGCTACCCTCCAGTTGACAATCCATCACATAAAGTAAAGAAATGTTACTGGGATTTTTTTGGTTTTGGCTTCTGGGTTGGTTGGTTGGTTTGTAATATTTTATGGCCCACTGACCTAGCCTTTTTTTTTTTTTTTTTTTTTTGGTGGAATGAGATTGAACTCAGGGCCTTGAGCTTGCCAGCAAAGCACTTATTACACTGAGCCATCTCTCCAGCCCTTTTTTTTTTTTTTTTTTTTTTTTTTCAGAACTGGTAATTCAACTCAGGCCCTTGTGCTTGCCAGTCAAACACTTACTGAGCTATCTCCCCAGCCCAACCATTTTAAATTTTTCTGTCAGAGTTGTACCAAATTGTCCGGGCTGGGCTCACACTTGCAACCCACGTGTCTCAGCATCCCAGAGTGCTGGAATTACAAGTGTTACCATGCCAAGCTTTGTTATTGATTTTTTACTTTTTTATTGATTATTTATGTATCTAGTACAGAGTATACAGGGTCTCACTACAAAAATCAGTCTTGTAGTGATCCTCCTATTTTCAACATCCTAAATACTGGGATTACAGGCCTGTGCCACCACACCCAGTCTCAATCACCATCTCAGCGCACCGCAAGAGTGGGGCCAGCACAGCAGCCAAGGATCTAACCCCAGCTGCTGTGCTTCATGTAAGGAGGTGCTTTAGTCTTCTGAGCTGTCTTGCTGGCCCAATTTTTTTTTTTTGTACGAGGTCTTGCTGTGCAGCTCAGACTCATAATGATCCTACTGTCACAGCCATATCAGTGCTGGAATTACAGGTGAGTGTCACCAGTCCTGGTTTCAGTGGTCAGCACAGCTTGCCCAGCAGTCAGTCCAGGACCAGCACGGCATGTGGTACTAGGGATCAAACCTAGGTCCTTGCACTTGCCGCGCAGGTACTGAGACCACTGAGCTACCTCCCTAGCCTTGTTATAGATGTTAATATTAGTTTTTATCTAACAATCTTCTTTAATTCTAATATTTATCTTTTTAAAAATTTATTTTCTTCTAATCCTTACATCTCATTGCGTTTTTTTTTTCATATTTTTAGTAAGGGTCTACAGGGTTCACTATGTAGCTTGTACTAGTAGTGATCTGCTTGTGTTCAGCCTCCCAACAACTGGGATTACAGGCAAGCACCACTACACCCAGTGTCAATTGCTGTTTTAAGCATGCCTCAGGGGTGGGGCCCGCACCACAGGCTGGGGATCAAACCTCCAACACCTGTGTGTCTGCCTGAGCAGGTGCTTTAACCCACTGATCTATTTGGCTGGGCCTTCTCATTGCTGATTTTTTTTTGCAGAACCCAGGATTGAACTCAGGCCCCTGTGCTTGCCAGGGAAGCAATTATTCCACTGAACCATCTCCACAGCCCCTGTACTTTTAAATACTGGTTTAAATTTTTTATAGTTGCAACTTTAAAAAAAAAATCATCTGAGGGCTGGCAAGGTAGCTCAGCGGTCTAGAGCGCCTCCCAGGGACCGCGGTTCGAGCCCCAGCACCACATGCCATGCCAGCCCCTCCCCGCAGGGCCGGCTGAGCTCACACCCCACCCCCGCGAAAAAAGAATCCGTGATGTGTAGCGAGATACTGTAATAAATAAAGGAATTTTTAAAAAATCATCTGAATCATAAAGCTATTATATTACACTGTACACACTCCCAAGGTACTTTAAAACAGATATGTTTTGAGTTTATAAATGAAAAATAACAAGCCAAATACACCATATGTACAATCTGGACTAAATGCTAATGAAGTGTTTAAATTGAACAAACAACCAATAAGCTTCAAGATAACCAGCACAATTTCACAGAGAAGCAATTCAGCCCAACTAAAATTTTCTCAGCAATTGACACTGATGTACAAATACACAATTTAGCCAATGACCTAAATAAATGGGAACTTCTGTTCTTTCTGATCTTCATTTTGCTTTTATATATCTCTTGACTGGGCCAGGGAGATAGCTCAGTAGAATAAGTGCTTGTCTGGTAAGCACAAGGGCCTGAGTTCAATCCCTGGTTCCACAAAAAAAAAAGCAAAATATATCTCTTGACCCTCTCCCTCATTCCTCTCCTTGGTTTGGCTGCCCATACAGCAATCCCAAACCAAGTGCTATAATGATGATTCTTCTCCACTGTAAATGAAGAGTCCTGAATTCCTCTGAAACATCATGATCTCTTGTTCAGTGAACAAAAACTTCAAATTCTTTCAACTCTCTTAACCCACACAGAGTTGAGTGAGTTAAAAAAAATTAGTAAAAGGATAATTTTTCTTTTGTATGGGTAAATAAAATTATCTGTGGATGACAAAACATGAATATTCAGTATATAGAAATTAACCAAATGAAAATAATTCTGCAGGGTTGACATTTTCTAAGGCTTACATGTATCTGTTGTTTTCATTTTTAATAAAAATATTTAATGTAATTTTTTATTAAGATACATTCAGTGCAAATGCAACTAATGATAAGTAGATTTAGATATTCCTATGTAACCTTTTCTATATCTTTATAAAATATAGTTACCCAACGTAGTTTTATGAAGGACTTTGTTGTCCATCTCATTTCTTTTTTTTAATAACATGTTTGTTATTACACATCAGTCCAGCTTTCAGTACCACTGGAAACATGCAAATCATCGTAGAGACAATCATTTCTTCTCATTTCTTTTTATCCCCTTATAGTTTTGACCAAGATTTGCAGTTCTGGGCCCAGGGAGATGGCTCATTGGAATAAGCACTTCCCTGGCAAGCACAAGGGCCTAAGTTCAATCCCCAGTTCCCCCCCAAAAAAATATTTGCAGTTCTATGTTAAATAGTAGTTGTTGGAAATATAGTCCTGGTTGGGAATCAAGCTTAATGGCATAGTACCTGCCTGGCATGTGCAAAGTCCTAAGTTTGATTCCTGATACCAAAAAATTTTTAAAGTATATATTCCTATCCTCAACCTTAAAGGATGTCTTAGTTACTTTTCTCACTGCTGAGACAAAATACCTAACACCCAAAGTTGAAGAAGGAAACGTTTATTTAGCTCACGTTTTGTGGCAGTTTTATTCTGTAGTTGACTGGTTCCCTGGCAGTGTGGAATGGCGACATGCATCACAGAGGAGATAGTCCATAGCAAGGAGGCAGTAAGAATACATTAGCCTTCTTTCTGTCCTTTATATTATATGTAGGCTCTCTGCCCAAGGATGAATTAGCACTCACACCCTTATTCCTAGCTGGAACTGTGACTGATGGAATAAACACACACCCCTGATCCCAGTACCACATACCCTAGATCCACCTCCCTTTGGAAAGCTCCCCTATATGACTGCATACATGAGGCTTTGGGGAAACATATAGAAGGAAATATTATATTATACCATAACCAAAGAAATATATGTTATGGGTGTTTTTAGTTTTTTGTTTTGTTTTTTGTGGAACCGGGGATTGAACTCAGGCCCTTGCACTTGCCAGGCAAGTGCTTATTGTACTGAGGCAACTTCCTGGCCTGTTTTTTTTGTTTTGTTTTTGTTTTTGAGATAGGGTCTCACTATGTATTTCAGGCTGGCCTTGAACTCACTATGTAGTCCAGGTAAGCCTCAAACTCACAGCAATCCTCCTGCTTTAGCCTCTCAAGTACTGAGGTTACAAGCATTGCCATCTCGCCTGTCTTGTTTTTCTATTTAGTATGAAGTATGCTGCAAGTTTTTGGTATATAATCTTAACTAATATAGTTAAATTTATTAATATAATATTCTACATACTTATGTTTGCTAAGAGATGTTTATAAGTGTGTAATATGATTTTTCTACATTGAGAAAATCATATAATTGTTCTCCCATAGTCTTAATGTGATGAATTTCATTGATAGATTTTCTGAGATTGAACTAATAATGTATTCATGGAATAAATTCAATTTAATCACAGTGTATTTTAATAGTTAGATTTTATTAGTTCATACTTTATCTGAAATTTTTACTTCTACAGTTGTAAATAAAATGAGGCCATAGCCCTGCCCCCTAGGTGCACTGAGAGAGTGACAGACTGGGCATGGTGGTGCATGCCTGTAATCCCAGATCTTGGGAGTCTGGACACAGGAGGATCACTCCAAGTCCAATCTCTGTAGTAAGACCCTGTACTAAATATGTTAAAAAAATGAGCCTATATTTTTTTTCTTATATTGTCTTTTTTTTTTGGCAGAACTGGGGACTGAACTTGGCACCTTTGTGCTTGCCAGGGAAGCACTTATTCCACTGAGCCATCACCCTGGCCCCTTTTTGTTGTCTTCTTTCCCCTTTATATTGTCTTTATCCAGTTTTAGAGTCAAAATTTTAAAATTGTGCTGGGTGTGGTGGTGTGCACCTGTAAAACTAACACTTGAGAGGCTGAGGCAAGAGGATTATCATGAGTTTAAGGCCAGCCTGGGCTACATAGTGGTTATAATGATTTCCATGCCAGCCTGAACTACATAGCAAGATCATATCTCAAAACAAAAAATATTTCAGGATTTGACTAATAAAATGAGTGGAGCACCTTTGTTTATGTTTCTATTTTCTGGAGTAACTTATATAAGAAGTGAATTGGCCAGGAGTATAGCTCAGTGTGGTAGCCCTGAGTTTGATGCCTAGCACCATAAAAAAGAATTGAAAAAGAAGGAAGAGGCAGAGGAGGAAAGGAAGGGAATGACTGTTTCTTCAGAGTCTTGTACAATGTACCTGCAAAATCATCTGAGCCTCAATTATAGGGTGGGAAAGCAGGTCCTCAGCTACCTTTTATTTAACATTTAATGGTCTACTCCAAATTTTATACTTCTTCGGATACTATTTTTGTCACTTTATATTTCTCTAGAGAAATGTTTTATCCAATTTTTCAGATTTCTGTCTAGTTCCTAACGATCAGGTTTCTGACTTCAATGCCTGGCATTGCCTCCACAGAGAGGAAGGTGCCAGAGAAGCAGCATGCCTGTCATTTGGGGGTAAGAAGGAGTTTAGCTCCCTTTGCATTTCCAGCAAAAAAATCTATGTGTGATTATGTTTATACATGACACTCTGCTATGCTTCTGTTTATATGAAAATATAAGACTGAAAGAGCAGTTTTTCAAAGGGAAATTGGCTGGATGAGTCTCTGCCTAGTATTCTATATCTGTTTGCATTTGTCCTATTCTGTGGGCCTCTTGATATCTCTGTGTATGCCTACATCTTTGCCTATGGGTGATTCATTCTTTGTGCTTTTCCACATCTCTCAGTATCTACATCTGTGAGAGTCCAATTCTATGTGTATCTTTCTTTATGTTTCTGCATGTGTCTGGGTCTGGGGTGGGAGGGTTTATATGCATCTGTGTGCTTCACTGTAGAAATAAATGTATGGAGTGCACATGCTACGTGGCAAGTTCAGACTCTCCAAATCTGGAAGAAACATTACAACAGGAAATGCTCTGGATTCCAGCTTCCGGATGGAATTTCACTCAGAAAAATACTCCTTCCTGGCCCTCCCAATAAATGCAGCATTCTTTGTCTTTCTTCAAGTGGCTGAGTTGAGGGGGTTTATGTTAACCTTGACCCCAGAGGCCATGTCTGTCAGGAGGTTTTGGCAGAACCATGAAATTCCACACCCTACCACTTGCCTCTTGCCAGGCCTACTTCTTCCTCCTGAGCCCTTTTATAGCTCCACATTATCTACTAGACCAATTCCAATCCAAATTGTTCCAAGTGGCCAGAGGAAAAGAGGGATATGGAGACAAAGAAACTGCATGAGATTAAAGTAAATCAATAAAGATAGATATGGAGACAGAGGAACAAATGAAGACAAAGAGAGATTCTGGGATTGGTGGCACATGTATATAATCTGAGCTACTCTGGAGACTGAAGTAGGATCACCAAATTCAAGGCTGGCCTAGGCTATTTAACAAGACCTGTTGCAAAATAAATTTGGGGGACAGGTGGTGAGACAAGGTCTCTGTTTAACTCAGACTGGCCTTGAACTAACTATGTAACCCAGCTGGCCTGAAACTCATATTGATCCTCCTGCCTCAGCCTTCCAGGTACTGGAATAACTAGTATGTGCCACCATTCATGGCTCAAAATAATTTTTTTTAAAAAAAGGGATGGGATGTAGCTTAGTGGTTGAGTACTTACCAAGCATTCAGGAGCCCTGAGTTCAATCCCCAATCCTTGGAAAAAAAAAAGAGAAAGACCAAAATCATGGTTTGAAAGGTAGGAGGAGACACTCAAAAATCAAATTAAAGAAACAGGTTGAACCGGGTATGGTGGCACATGCTTGTAATCCCAGCACTCAGGAGGCTGAGGCAGGAGGATTATTGTGAGTTCAAGACCAGCCTGAGCTACAAAATGAGCTTAAGGCCAGCCTGAACTGCATAGTGAGACCCTGTCTCAAAAAGACAAAAAAAGCCGGGCGTGGTGGCGCATGCCTGTAATCCCAGCACTCGGGAGGCTGAGGCAGGAGG
>PVKA01041083.1:0-18320 GCA_004027165.1 Ctenomys sociabilis | reverse complement strand
AACAGAGGTTGAAAAAGAATGACAGGGGCCTGAGATATGGCTCAGCAGAATAAGCGCTTGACTGGCAATCACAAGGGCCTGAGTTCAATCCCTGGTTCCACAAAAAAGAGAATGACAAACACTGGTGATTCAAAAAGTAAAAGTCAAATAAAAGACCTCTCATATTCTAGGATGTTACCTTTTTTTTTTTTTTTTTTTTTTTTTTTTTTTTTTTTTTTTTTTTTTTTTTTTTTTTTTTTTTTTTTTTTTTTTTTTTTTTTTTTTTTTTTTTTTTTTTTTTTTTTTTTTTTTTTTTTTTTTTTTTTTTTTTTTTTTTTTTTTTTTTTTTTTTTTTTTTTTTTTTTTTTTTTTCCTTTGCAGAACCGGGGGTTGAACTTAGGCCTTTGCTCTTGCCAGGCAAACGCTTTTTCTACTGAGCCATCTCCCTGGCCCCACCATGGTATTTTGAGCCCTGAATCTCTCAGTTGAAGAAAAACGATGAAGCACAGAAATTAGCAAAGGCACAAAGATGTAACTTTTCATATTAGTGGCAAATCCCAATCTATATGGGGTTCAAAGTTCCCAACTCTTTGTAAAATGCCAGCAAACGTGTGTACCTTTGTATGCACTTATGTACGTGTATATTCACTTATTATGCAAAAAACTTATTATTTGAAAAAAATGTGTGGCATTTTAGAATTACAGGCAATTTGTAAGTAGCATCAACTTATCCAGGTGGTTAAGATGAATCTCTCCAGGGTTTCATCAAAATGTATCTGAGTTGAACAAGCAGAACCACCACAGGTAAAAATAACACATGCCTACCTGAATAAGCCCACTGCCCCTGTATGTGTTGGAGACATCAATAATATTTAGTATTTAAGAAGTTGTGAGAAATCCTCAGTAGTTCACACAGAAGTTGAATCAATTTACTTTACATTTGGGGGAAAGAAAATACAACGAAAAGTGACTGTCTCAAAGTCATTAGCAGGTGTAACATCAGCTCAGCATTTGCTTTTTCAATTGCCGCCCAATGGAGCTCTTTATTTCATTACAGTTTGTACCCTAGAAATGTCAGAGTTTACAGCTAAAACTTGTACAGTGTTATAAATAACAAATTCAACTAGGTATGAAATAATCATGAGCCAAATGTAAGATATAAAACTGTTTTCTTCCTGATCATGCGTGACATTTTCACAGTCTCCAGCTCCACTGAATAGTGTCAGTGTTGATTGCAGCTCTGCCTCAAGTTGTAACAAAAACCTGGAGCTAATGTATACCACAATTTCATTTAAAACATCAATTGAAACAAGGGGTTTTCAAAGTAAGTCTGTGCCTCAGTAGGAAATAATCACTTAGAGGAAAAAAGTAATAAGTACTCTCTTTTGGATCAACAGTTATCCTAAACTTATTTCTAATTACTTAGCAAATGCTAACATAATACAAATTATGTGCCAGGAATTGGTTGCTGTAGGTACCTTACAAATATGAATGATTTATTTTTCTTTTTTTTATGAAATTAGGACATGGTCTGCAAGGCCTACAGGGTCTCACCACATAGATCAAACTCACAGGGTTTCTACTGTTTTCAGCCTCCCAAGCACTGGGATTACAGACACACACCACCGTGCCCAGTCTCATTCAGAGTCTGAGTTGGCCCTAGGGGTGGGGCCAGCACCATAAGAGGGGTAGAACTCCATCCCCTGCACTCTGCCTAAGCAGGTGCTTTAAAATATGAATGATTTAAACTCTGCCCCATCCTCTAAGGAAGAACTATATACCACTGCAGAACAGAGGCTGGACGAGCCAACTTCTATACTCCCATTGGCCTTTTTAATTCTTGAACTTCTTCATCATTTTGAACTAGGAAGTCTGCATTTTCATGGTGCACTGGGCTTTGGAAACTCTATATGACAACCCATCCTACTGCGCTCTTACACATTTAATACCCCTGAGTAAAATGAAGCTGAGAAGGACTAGAAAGAAATAAACAATGGTGTAGCCATGGCAGCCGTTACTGGCAGAGAACAGCCCCATGCAGCGTAGAGCCTGGCTTTGGGACGCCCTTCCTGACAAACATAAATGTAAAGAAAACACAGAGTGGCAGAACATGTGCCACAGGCTCCGACTCTGTCACCGTTCCTCATCGGGGGTAGATTAGGCATCGGAGTCACTCCCGGGACATGGCTCAGTGGTTCTGCTCAGCACCAGCACCTGGGCTCCTCCTTGCTGCTAAGGCTCGAAGAGAAGCGGGGGGTATACTGTATTCAGAGAATCCAGGCTTAATTTGCTTTGAAAGGATTCTGAAGCCTGCCCATTTCCATGTGCTTCTTTTTATAATCCTATGAACTTGAAACATGGAAATCTGCCTTCCTGTCTGTCCCCCAGCAGCCACTGAAACCTCAGATAATTGTCCCAACCTAGTTGTTGCTAGATCCAGACATAAAACCTATCACTTTTAAATTCTGATGGCAGAATTGTATGCTCATTGGATATTACTTCACATCATATGTAAAACTAGCTTTCAAATTTTCCTTGCTGGGCTGGGGAGATAGCTCAGTAGAATAAGTGCTTGCCTGGCAAGCACAAGGCCCTGAGTTCAATCCCCAGTACTGCAGGAAAAAAAAAAAATTTCCTTGCTAATGAAACTAAGGGTACAGTTATTATCTTGTCATTAAAAACTATCACTAATGACACCTTACCCCTATTCCTCATAATCTCCTTTTGCCTAGCATATGTGCCAAACTCTAGTGTTACTGTTCCCCAGTTACATCTGAGAGACTTCTGTAATACGCCTTCTTCTCTACTGATGCCTTTCCCCACGTTTCCTCTTTATCCATTTCTTCTCTGCCATTTCCACTTAGAAAACCACTCTTATCAACCTCCACAATTCTATTCTGAAGTTTCCTTTTCCTTGGCGCTATCTCAAATTCTCTTCCTCACACTCCTATTGAGACCCTCCCTGCTTTCACTTCACCCCCATACATACTATTTTACTTTTTCCCATACATATAGTATCAACCTAATAATTATGTCTAGACTATGTCATCTTCTGACTAAGGTGAACTGTATATCATATTATTACTGTATGTTCCGTCATCCTTAGTATACTAGAAACTTAATACACACTTCATGGTATGGAGTGGAACAGCATGAACTGAGTAGAAGGTTACAAGGAGGAAAAAAAACATAGACATAAATCCATTCTTCAGGTCTGAATTCAGAATCGGAGCCCTAAAGAATGAAATATTTTATGTAGTTCTGGTGCTTGGAAAACATAGTTAGTGAGGAGTGGCTGGAATATGCACTAAAGAATCAAAAGAAGAATTACCTATCTATTAAGCCAGAGAACTAGCACTCACTCTTCAGCACTTAGTGAGTGTCTAATAGGGCTGGGGAGGTGGGTCAGTGGAATAAGCACTTCCCTGGTAAGAGCAAGGGCTTGAGTTCAATTCCTGGTCCTGCAAAAAACAAAACAAAGTGCCTATCATTTGTTTCTTACAGTCCATTTCCATTTTAAAGCCAAAGACACTGAGAAGAAACAGATGAATAACTTGCCCCAAGATCACAGAAGCAGACTAATCCAAAGTCATTGTGTCCTACAGCTTATGGCTTCCAGTAATGAAACAAAATGAGAGATAAGAATGAGTGAGCCCATGCTGTCCCCCAGCCTTACCCCTAAGCTGTGCTGGTGTAGTTCACATAGCAATGTATGTCTAATATGACCCAAAACAGTGACAGTGCTAGCAAAAGCACAGGGGAGATGCCTCAGGAAGTGGAAATGGGCAGAGACTTATTGGATAAAACCCCCCAAAATGAAGAAAACAAGAGCAGATATAGACAAATTGGAAAAGAACAAACTAAGATTCTTCTCCACAGCAAAGGAAATTATTGAGTAGAGACAACCTGCAAAAAAGAGAGAGAGATAACCTACAAAAGGAGAACATTTAATATAGAACATTTAATATAACGACGAGTTAATGTCTAGATTATATACTTCAATCACAAAAGCAAACCTGTAACCTAATTTGACAATGAATAATATACAGACAGACACTTCTCAAAGAAGAGATGCAAGTGATAAATGAACTACTATGGTTTATGCCTAGCTGTCCCCACAAAGCCTCATGTAGTCATTGGGGCAGACTTCTAGAGTTTGTGATTGATTCATGATCCAGTGCTGGGATTATGGGTGTGAGTGCTGCACCTGCCCTGGAGCAGATACACTGAATACAGAACAAGGAAGAAGAGAAGCTTGCTAGCTGCTGCAGCCACTTCTCCTCCAATTGTCCCTTTGCTCTTTGCTGTTTTCCACAGCCATGAACTGCTGTTCTCTTCTATATGCAACTCTGCCTTGGAGCCAGCCACAGATGGACTGAAACCTACACTAACTGTGAGCTAAATAAAGCTTTCCTTCCTTAATTTTGGGTCCCAGGTATTTTGTCCCAGCAACAAGAAAAAAATAACTGAGACATAAATATATGAAAAAAGGCTCAGTGCCACCAACTGTCAGGGAAATGCAAATTAAAACAGCATGAGATATGACCTCCTATCCAAAGATTAAATAAAGATACTCACAAAAGCCGTGTCATAAGTGCAGCAAAAGAGATTCCTGGATGGGATGTAAGAGCCACTATGGGAAATAGCAAAATCACTCTTCAGAAATTTTAAAGAAATAGAACCACAAAATCCAGGGAGATAGCTCAGTAAAATAAGCACCTGCCTGGCAAGCACAGGGTCCTGAGTTCAATCCCCAGTACCACAAAAAAAAAAAAGAAAGAAATAGAAACACTCTATGACATAGCAATGCTGCCACTGGTTATATAACCTGCAGGAAAGGAAATCAACACACTGAAGACACATCTGCACCTCATGTTCATTGAAACATCATATACAATAATGAAGAAACAGATCATGAAGAATGGACCACATAGTGGACCGGGTCAGCTTGTTACACTCAGCTGAACTGAGCTAGCTGGGTGTGGGAGGCCCACCTGAGGGCCACTGCCAGCAGCCTAAGAGGCAGAACAAGAGAAGCTACTGAGAGGCTGTTAGGGAAGCTGTTTGGAGAAGCTGTTGGACCTGTTGCAAGCTGCTGGTTCTCTTGGACTATTCTGCTGGAGGACCTTGGCATGCAGGCTTTCCGGATGAACTTGGCTGCTCCTGTCGTTGGAGGAGTTCTCGAACTCATTGTCCATGAGAACAGCTATGGTTCATTTTGGGGAGTTCTGCTCCTCACTTTGAGCATTGCTTCCTAGCTCCAGAGGGGAGGATGGTACATTGCTCAGCCTCCTGGAGAAGTTTGTCACAGTGGCATTCCTAATGAGAACTCATTGCTGGACAAGCTCGGAACCTCACTGTTGCTGAAGATGGTTGTAATGCTGTTGGGATGGCTTACCAGCTGGAGCCACTGAGCATTGCTTCCAGGCTCCAGCGAAGATACCCCTCAGCCTGCTGGCACAGTTCTTTCATCCCACTGGTATAGACTTTCTAGTGTCTACCACTAATCTTCGGTCATTCACAGTGGAGATCCATGAAGCAAGGCTGCACGAGACATTGTCACATGCTCTAGGCCTCCAATTAGACTTGTAGGAGACACTGTTATGAACTCTAAGTTTTCAGCTGGACTCATGCTGGATATTAGAATCTAAGCCCTCATCTGGATTCTTTGGTCTTCATTCTATGGACAGATTTCCTGCACTCTTGTTTCTGATTCTTTGAGCAATTACAAAATAATCTTATAAAATGTGTCCTGTATTGTACAGTTCTTCTTGCAAAAACTCAAAACCATGGCAAATAATGAAAAAGTCATGTGTACACTGTGAAATAATATGTAGCCATAAAACATTATGCCAGTCTTTCAGGCCCAGAAACAAATACCACATGAGCTCACCTAAAGGTGGAATCTTCTAGAAGTCCAGAGCAGAATAGATAATGAGAGCCATTTCAGAGCTGGGAGGTAGGGAGAATGCTGGTATGACATGTGCAAGTAGATGGCTCTGGCACATTGCTGCACATCATGATAGCCGAAGAGAATGGCAGTGTACTACATATTTCTAAGATCAAGTATGAAGGATTGCAAATGCTTTCACCACAGAAAAGAAATCTTTACAAAGGCCAATGTATTTGCTCTGATTTATACATTGGATGCTATGTACAGGTATCAAGGCATGACATGTCACCCCATAAATATGCATTACTTTGTTTTAATGTTTGTTAAAAATAAGTTTGAATGAAACATAATGATAAAATTTAATATGTCTTCTGTGTCTATCTTGTACATACCAATGAACAAGCACTTCATGCATAATGTTCTTTCCTACCACTTCACCTTACCCATCCTGTCACAGAGAAAGTATCTGAGTTCATTGATATGTCCAGCGTCAGTCCCTGGGACAAAGGCGAAATTCCAACTCAGATGTCAGTGCAGTACCACTGCAATGATATCACGTTGCCTCTACTCTATAAATTCAAGCTGCACAAGAACTGTATGGGAGAGATTTTTACCCAAAACATTCATATTAGAAAGAAAGAATGATTATTTTTGTATGTAATAAAAAAAAAAAAATTCCAGTTTGATGATGTAATTTTCCTTGCCCAGAGAAGAGTGTACTTGGAAACAGGTCTGACAGGAAAATAGGGTGAGTCAACATCAACAGCCTAACCAGTGCTTCTCTCTGAGCTTTTGTCTTTCCCTGGAGTTCCTTTGTTTTGGTTCCTGTTGCCATCACCACTCTAGCCCCCATCTCTGGGCTGGGGTGGGAGAGATGATGAAAAATAAATACTTTCTCTCCTCTCAGCTGGTTAAGTTTCATCTCTCTCTCTCTCTCTCTCTCTCTCTCTCTCTCTCTCTCTCTGTTTCTCTCTGTGTGTGTCTCTCTGCTCTCTCTCTCTCTCTCTCTCTGTCTCTTTCTCTCTCTTTCTCTCTCTCTCAACTGAGATAACTTTTTTTTTTCTTTTTGCACCAGAACGGGGGATTGAACTCAGGCCCTTGCACTTGCCAGGGAAGTGCTTTTTCCACTGAGCCATCTCCCCAGACCCTCTCTCTCAACTGAGACATGCTGACACACTCAAAATAAAATTTACCAAACACAGAAAACCCTAAATAAAATTAAAACAATAATATGAAACACGTGGCTGACTTGAAGTTTTCTAACTGCAGCAGCACTTTGCAGAGCACAGAACTCAACCATATTTCTGTCATCTTAAAAAAAAAAAATTCAGAAGCACCTTTCCTGGGCTCATCTGTCTCCATTTCCATGTAGAATCACCTTCCCACCATGAAGAAGACATCTCCTGAGTCAAAATTCAGGTTCACTAGAATTCTTCAGCCACTTTTTGAGAAGACTCAGCCCATATTTGCCATGAGGCACTAAGTGGGCTCCTTAAGGCACACTGATGGACCCTACGTGAACCCAGGTCTGTCCACGTCCTCCTTACCATCTGGTGGACTGCTGCACCCATCCGACTACCCATCCATTACGGACGTGTTGTTTTGGAGCTTGAGTTTATCATGACATTAATCACACAGTGCCAGCCTTTGTGTGGCACTCCTGTCTGCATATTCTTCTGATGTGCTCCTGAAGCATGATATGTGGATTCTTGAAAGTCCTCTCTTCCTCGTGAAAAAGTCTCCCCTAACAAGACCTACTAAGGAAGAGTTATCCTGGAGCTGCAGTGAAGACTGCAGTACCTGAGAGAAGCACATGTCCAGTTTCTGATTTTCAGTCTCCCTTTCTGTTTCTAATTCCAGGACTACCATTCCCAATGCTGAACTGCAGCAGCCACTGAATTATATCATTCCTATTTGACACTTGTGTTTCACCCCAGGTTGTTGGTATAACAAGAACACAAAAATAACAACACTACCGTCTTACAATAGTCAAGTGCTATTTCATTTATAGGCTCTTCCCCATCTCCCATATCTGTTGTTTCTTCCATCAGTTTGATGGGATCAAAAGACCAGGGGTTATGAGTCTCTCTCTCCCCCTTTCCACCCTGCCCTTCCAAAGACACCTCACTTTCCACCACTTTTTCCTTCTACTACCTTTCAGGGTGACTTGTTTCTACCTCCTCATGCTATTCCATGCCCGCAAAATGCTACTTCATCTCCTCTTTCACCCTCTCACCTTCCTCCTGAGACCCTTGGCAAATTTTTGTGATTCGCAGAATTGGATCTACCCATGCGTATCTCTTTATTTTAAAATCTGGAAAGAAATTTTATCTTTTTTTAGGCTGAGAGTAATTACCATTTTGAACATTTTTTTAATTCACCATGGTTCAGTGTTGAAACAAAAAAGTCATGAACACAGAATGGCACAGGCCCAGGACAGTGGCGTGTGAACACGGTGGGAGAAGAGCACATTTTCATCAGCGCCGGAATCCATGCCAACTGCTCTTAAGAAAATTCTGGAGACAATAAATTGTACTGTCTTCACAGTTCTTGCAATAATTCCTGTTAAGAAAATTGCTTTCCTCTGTGATACAAAGAAAAAGTACCTTGATAAGCTCTTGAAATGGAGTGTGTTTCTGAAGAGAGCTCAGAGAGGTGGGGAAAACACATGCACCAACAATGAGAGCAAGTTGGCTTTATGCCTCAGCAGAGAATGCAGGAAAGGAAAACAACAGAAGTGCAAAGGGAAGAGAAAGGCGTGACCTGACAAGGTGGAGACATGGTAGCGGTCATAAAATGACATCTCAAAGAGAAGTGGGTGACTGTCCTGTGGATAGTGATGCCTGCTCTTCCTCATGGAATTATGAAAAGATTCTCCATTCCTCGACCTGTACAAAGAGAGCGATATGAAAACTTTTTTAGAGGACTGTTGGAGTACCTTGAGCAGGAAGGGGACAATAATGGAATTGGAGCTCTTTACTCTCAGGACATAATAATAGCCACTACTTTCAGAGATGGCTGGAGAACCTTCTCCTATGGTGACAGTAAATGACTGTGACATCAGCATTGTGTCTTCTTGATTATATGATATCTGTCCAGCATCTTTGTTTTATCAATGCAGCCCCTTGAATTGAGGTAACTTTTCTAAAGTGCCAAGTATGCAATGCGGTCTTCATCTACGTTGTATTTACTAACTAAGGCATATATTAGTCTTGGTGAGGCGCACTACATAATACTCCATACTCTTGCAGGATTCAGTCTGCAAGGTGATCAGACTGGTCAGGTACACTACAGCCAGGAAGGAGAAATAATGCTGGGATTTTCGGAGGATTCTTGTCATACAGGCCTAGCGGGTTCCCTGTCATCACTGTGGCCCAGAGAGAAAAGGAAGGGCGTATTGAAGCCAATTTGCCAACCTCCCAGAAAGCATGTTTTATTTTCATCAGATCTTCCACCCAGCAGGTCATCTACACGCCCTGCCCCAGCCCCCTACTGTGCCTAATGCACTTGCTTAACAGACTAATTCACTTCCTTCTTGGGTTTTGCTGTTTTTTTCTTTCTTTCACCAAGAGCATTATTAGGCAAAGCAGAACAGAAGGTGGCCGGAACCTGGCCTGTGAGTCTGCCTTGCAGAGCTTTGAGTTAGAAGGACAGTATCCCTCACCAAGTTCCTGGCATTTAATGCTCACCCTGGAGGAAGCTGACCATCTGCCTTGAACTCAGTCGGGGCGGTCTGTTCCCAATGCTCAGGCTCATAGATGTGTGAATCACCGACCAGTTGGAATAGAAGCAAGGCCCAAGCTGTAGCCTGACACACTTACAGCCAGAATAAAGTCCAATGGAATACAGATGGCAAGTTAGTGCCTGCTCCTCAGGACCAGAGACAACACTGCTGAGACCCAGGGTGGGTGAGCACTCATCAGACTTCCCACCAAGGCACAGAACAGATTCCAGAGAGACCAGGGCCTTGAGACCTCTTGGAAAGTACTGGTCCTAAGACCCTTACTTAACTAGGAGGGAGGCTGAGGCTCAGAGCAGCCTCTGGAGAGTAGCAGAGCCAGGCAGAGGGGAGCACTCACACTCCTCGTGCCACACCAGTATAACTACACTACTCCCTGAGGATAACCTAGGAGCACGGTGGTCATGGTGAGTGTCTCCAAGATTGTTTAGACAAGACATCTACCCCTCAGTCCAAAGGCCCCCTGGATAGAACATCAGCAGGCCTTCAGGGGATGTGGCTTACACTGAAACATTTATATTCTGAGTATTGTTTTAGTTCTGGCTTAAAATAAAACCTATTTGCCATCAGAGCGCAACAAGGCAGTTCAGAGAGGGAGGAGCTTCAGAGAGGGTCCAGACCCTGTTGAGAAATTGGAGTAAGGTAGATGGCAGAAATGAAATCCACCTGACCACAAATTCAGGTGTGGCTCCCCTAAGCTAAGTGCTTGCTCAGTCTCTTGTGTGTTTAGCTGAGTGGAAAGGGCATGGCCCAGTGGATGTAGGCTCAACATCACCCAGCAAACATCTCCGCCATTGCTGTTCACTCACACACCCCATTCAGCATTACCTCTGGCTTTCACTCACACTTCTGTGTCAGCCACCAATGCACATCTTCTGCCCTGCAAGCTTTGCTTACCTGCGTCCTCCTGCCTCACACCCCGACCTTACTGTGCATAGAAATGTGCTTTGCAGGCCAATGAGGTAACTCAGCAGACGAAGTGCTTGCTTAGGTAGGGTCAAGGATCAGGGTTGGGGCTCTGGCACCACATGCTGGGTCGGCCCCACCCCCGGCATGCTGAGCTGGCCAGAGTCTGGGCGTGGTGGCTCACGCCTGTAATCCCAGTGTTGGAGAGACTGAAAACAGGGGAATCACTGACAGTCCAAGCTTCATGGTGAGACCCACTTCCAAATACATTAAAAAAAAAAAAAAAAAAAAAAGGTGCACTGCACAAGGATGAGGACTTCTGTCTATTTTCTATGAAACTCCAACACCTGAAGGAGCACTTATTAATTATTTAACAAATATAAAATGAATACACAAAGGAAAGTACTGAAGCTATCAGCATCATGCAGTGAGGTTTCTTCTTATGCCTCAATTTCTGTAGCCATACGATACAACTTTTATGGTTGCTTGGCAAGTTTTCAGGTGATAGTCTGGTCATCCCTCAAGCTTAAAATTAAGCTCTTTTTCTTTCCTGATGATGATACGATGATGCATGTTATGTGATGAATTTGTGAAATCAATGATTTCTTCTCACAAAAGAAAAGGAAGAAGAGAGACAGAGAGAGAGAGAGAGAGAGAGAGAGAGAGAGAGAGAGAGAGCTGCTTCACTCTCTTGCAACTTCCAAGCATGTGGGTGTTGACTTGGCCATTGTAGTGCTTCTACCTGGAATTCAGGCTTAGAAGCATGGTGAGGATTCATTCAGAATGGCTATGGTAATGTCTGATGGCATATGATGCAATGCTCTCCAAGCCATTCATCTGTAAATGAAAGACCCTTGCTTATTAAATGCCCTTTTAGATTCAGTCTTCTGATACTATCTTGGCTTCTGCCTCTGACCGAAGACTAGCCCTGTTCCTCTCTTCGGATCATGCTTGATCTCTGCATCTTCTGTTTCATTGTTACACAGAGTGCACATAGCAGACTCAGAAGGAGCCATGCACGAGAGGCTGTGGTGAACCACACAAAGCTCACCTGCCAGCTGGGACACTCATCTCACAGCCAGTGCAGGCAATGCAGCTAACAGCTTAAAAACTTGCTCTTGGAAGAATTCTCTGGGCTGATGGAGGTGGCTCCGTAAGAGGAATTTGGACGTCATACCAACTTTACCTCCCACATCAAGAGGCCAGCACGTCACATCTATGTCAGAGGGAGATGGTGTGGAAGATACCCCAGAATTCCAGTGCAATGGATTAAGTATTCACCTTACGTGAGGTCACCTTGCTGCGTAGTCACTGCCTTCCCTGTTCTGCATTCCTCATTCCCTGTGAGATGCGTCTGAGGAATGTACTGAGATTACCTTCAATACAACATGGGTGCCCAAGCCCTTCCTCAGTTTCTACCTTTAGGAGCCTAAAATAAGACAGATCTTGATTGATAACCAGATCATTAGAAATAGAATATTTGGGGCCAGGGAGATGGCTCAGGGGAATAAGCTCTTCCCTGGCAAGAGCAAGGGCCTGAGTTCAATCCCTGGTTCTGCCAAAAACAAAACAAAGTAAAACAAAGTATTTTAAAAATACAGTGCAGAGCCTGGCAAGTTATAATGCTGCCCAATAAGTAGAAATAATACAAATTATGCAAGTCTAACACCGGCAAATTCAATATCTGACATAACCTCCAATGCCATCTATACTGCACTCTATCATGCACAAAAATTCTGTAAGCCAAAAGCTTTTTCCCCATATATCCCTGATCCTTTGTTGTATTTTTCTCTGCTAGACTGATCTAAGACACACCTGATACTATTTTCCTAAGGTAGCCGTGAAAGCACCAGGCAGTAGCAACCTCCTAGATAGTTTTCTCTTCCTTGATGGAAACATTTCAAGCAGAGCAAGCATAACTGCCTGGTCATCACAGCTCTGTGAAAGAGATTGTCCATGCATCATCTTCACCTGAAGGTTACAGTTCTCTCAAACTGAAAAATAAGAATATTTATGTGCTGGAACTGGTTCTGGCCAAAGGTGAGTGGATTAAGATACCCATGTCCCAGTGTGACCGAAGCAGAGGCTAATCAGCAACGATGGTGTGGCTGCATGGGAAAGGCTAGCTAAGCAAGACCTCTGATAATGAACCACAAAAATCAGATGGTATCTGATTAACTGGGGAGTAAGTGAATGGTGCAAGTTGGAGGCCTAACCTAGATTTAGGGGGAGCAGCAACAGACAGAGCTGTTGAGCTTCATGGGTAGTAAAGTCCATGAACCAGAGCACAGGCCCCTGCTTCCCCAGTGCTAAAGCAGAGCAACCCAAGCACATTTGTTAAGGTCAGACCATGTTTCTCTTCTCAGGGCTGTGAGGCCTGGTGGTGAAGTTTTCCCTATTTCACCATAAAGCCAGGGGCCTTGTTTCCACAGGTGTGTGCCCTTAAAGCGAGTCCGTCCTTGCTTAATTTGAGTGAGTTTCTCATAAGCAGGAGAAACTAAATTCCATGCTGAATCCTATTCCAAGACCCTTTGCATTACCATGGATTTAGCTATACTTAGGTTCAAATTCATGCCTCCAAATATGTCTCCAAGATACTCCTGAGCACATGGTCTTAGAGGATGATGTTACAAGACTGTTGCTGGGATGTCAGCTCTATTTCCTCACTCACGTCAGCCTTGATCCAGTATCCTGTGTCTGGAAAGTGCACTAGCCTTTTTGGATGTCTGGGCTTTTTTTTGAAACTCAGAATGTGCCCAGTGTTAACTCATTGTTAAAATGTGCATGCCAGCTGAGCTGAGGGTACAGGTCTTTGGACAAAGCTTCAGAGCAGGATGAAAGTCACCACCAGACTTTTATTGATGGGAAATTATTCGGTAGTTTTAAATAATTGGCTAATGGGCTTTTTTAAAAATTGATTTTAATTGATTCATGGGGACCGAAGACATGGTTCAGTAGAATGAGCACTTGCCTGACAAGTACAAGGGCCTGAGTTCAAATTTGGTTCTGCAAAAAAACAAAATAAAATAAAAATAAAGTTAATTGATTCCAAAGCAAACTATATGAAAATATATATCAGATCTTGATGTCAACAATATTTTCCTTTTTTAAAACTTTTTTATTTTACTTATGAGTATATTTTTGAGTGCCATCTACTTAATATAAATGCTTTCATGTCTATCATTCTTTATAGCTGAATAATACTCCACTGTATAAAAATACCACATCTTTTTCAACCATTCCTCATGTGACAGGCATCTTGGTTGATTCCAAGATTAGGCTATCACAAATTGTGCTGCTATAAACATAGGTACACATGTATCACTGTGATATGATGTTTTCAGTTCCTCCTGGAAAATTCCCAATAGGGGGACATCTGGCTTGAATGGGACTTCCAGTTCTAGTTTTGTGAGGAGTCTCCACCAGACCCACATGTGAAAATATTGTATAGTCTCCCTAGTATAAGAAATCAAAAGAAGAAATACAAACAGAAAGGTATAACAGCAACTAAAAGGAATTTAGACAGATAATTAGGGTAAACTTAACTGCATATGTTGCAGGGTAATAATCAGCTTCTTTTCTACTTGGTTAACAACCTGAGATTGCAGATCAAAAATTGGAGAAATGGAAGGGCTTCAAGGTCAGCCAACATCTTGGCCCTAGCCTTTAGAAGTCAATGAAGACTCAGGACATAGGTGAACCTGTACTGTAACATCATGGAACTCAGTTGTGCCCCAAATTTTCTGATCAAAGAGATTATAGAGCCACAGAGGAATGTGATCAATGATCTATAGTGTGCGTAAGGAGAGCCACATGGAAAGAAAAGTTTCTCTCAGGCTTTCACAGAGAGCAAATTGGTCAAGCAATGGCTGTGACTCATCCACAAGGCTGACACTGACGAAGGATCTACAAAGTGAGGTGCAGGGTTACAGGATTAACCCTGAAGCAACTTGACTGACCTCATCAGATACAAAAGGTATATTTTTTGTTATATAAGTCTTGCTTTATCTCGGTCTTAACCATCCAGCAGAAAAGTATAAAAATGAGGTATATAAAATAGAGTCATAATAATATGACGAGCTGTAAATGGCTGTAGTCAACAACTTCTTCAGATAACCCACTACATTGTGGACTGTTGTATTGTATTGGATTGTTTTGCTGAATTGAAGTACCTATAATAATTGAATGCCAATAGAATATCCATTTCTGACAGGACTAAACAAAAAAAAAAAAAAAGGATGCAAAAGAAGGACCATTCTTTATTTCTCTATACAGTACAGTTAGGGTAAATATGCAGTACTTTCATATAACTCTATGAGAAGAAAGATTTGCACTAATAGTGTTTGGACAGTTCCAACTCAAAGAGGTAAATGAACAAGCAAGATCTCTGCAAAGGTTGTAAGTGTACACACACACAGTTGCCTGTTCCTATCAAAGGGATAGCCTAGTTTACATTTCCATTTCCTATAATAAAAGAGGGACTAGCCCTGACCCATTAGCTCTAAAGTATGACACTTGCTCCATTAATGTTTATTGAATTTGGCACTTGGTACTTTAAAGGATACTGGTCAGCATGCCCTCAGGAACATAACAATTAACCTAAGTAATGCAAGCAAAAGTCTATGTGAAAGCAGTTACTCAACCACGCAGAAAATGCTATGCACATTTTCATGTATTAGGAAGTCCCTGAAGAGTGAAAGTTACCATCTTCCTGTGAAGCCCTTCAAGAAAGGTGGGGGCCAGGAGCGAACTTGCAGTACATAGCTGCCAGATGGTGAGAAGGAGGCAGTTCCGGACACAGCCTTGAAGCAGAGACACTAGTGTGGGCAAGTGAGAGCAAACTGACCCCACGGAGCAGAGCGAGTGGGCAAGGCGAGAGTAAAGACAAGGAGCAAGTGGAGGGATCATAGCACACACTGTCGGGTGGGTGGAGCTGGTGTTTTGCATCTGAATGTGTGGCTATGAGCAAGGCAGCGAAGATCAGGCTGGCTGGCTGGCTGGAACCACACAGCCTTGCCCTTTCGGACCAGTCCCTCTGGGTTGATTCTCAGACTGAAACGTCGCCTTTCCGATGAATACTGTTCAGTACCTATACATTTTCATAGAAAAGAAACTTCTGTGGATGGCGATAACTCATCCCCTGGCCAAAAGACTCTAATGCGCTTAACAGTGAGCAGTTCTTAGAATGAAAGCAGCAGATTTCTTGTGCAAGAGCCAAAGACTTTCAGCTCCTAGCTTTTCCATAGATGATCTATGGGCTAAGGATGACACAGGAGCCTACGCACAGGATATTGAATGGAAATTAGTGCCTTGGTTGGCAGACAGGTGATGCTTACTGGCCACTACAGAGAAGACGCATCTCCACCCTCCTACCTACATATGTCCCCTTGCAAACTCAAACTGGCTGCTAGAGACTAGGTAAAAGAGGTCAGGTTCTTGAAAAAGTTAAGAGAATTGGAATTACCTTCAAATTGGATCTTCAGAGCAGCTCTACCAAAAGAGTTAGGAAAAGATCTAGAACCTAATTTATGACCACCCCATGTCATGGGAGACAGGCTCCAAAACCAAAGTAGAGATGATCGGCTTAAAGAAGGCAGCTTCTGGAGCCGTAGTTGTCAGGTGGAGCTCTGCTGAGCCCTTGCGGTTGCCCAAAGATGCCCACGTGTAGCCAGGATGGGAAATGTGAGTGGGGCCTGGTCCTTTGATCTCTGAACCTTTACTTGTGTTTCTATTATAATGGTGATGGTTTTATCTGTTTCTCATAAAAGGTTGCCATGGATGATTTCAAATGACAAGAGTGTCCAGAATGTTTCAAAAGCAGTGCTGCAGTAACTGTATAGACATTTGTTGCCCACCCTGATGGAATTATTTTCCCAGAATTACTGTCTGAGTTAGGCATTCAAGGCCCTTAGTGGTCTAGCATGAGCCCTTCTCCACATTGTTTTCTATCGCAACGGTCCCATACTCCTTACCCGCTGGTCAGTTGGAACTAACAACTTACATCACACACCTGACCACGATATCCTCTGTGCTCAGCATGAGGTTCCTGCCCCTCGCCAAGGCTACATTGTTGAAAACAAGGCCTGATTCCAGACCCGGATAAGATGTGCTTTCCTCCACTGGGAACACTTACCAAGTCATAATTATTTGTAAACAGGTCAATTTCTCATATTAAATTATGAGACTTTCAAGGCTAAGAAATATATATATATATTGTTTTGTTTTAGGACATATATATTTTCCACTGAAGTTTTTCTGGAGAGTGGTCCATTGCCTCCCCTTTCTAAGACTGAGAACATTTTCATTAAAAACTACAGTGATCAAAATGTTGGAGAGGTTGTGGGGAAAAGGGAACACTTCTCCACTGCTGGTGGGAGTGTAGACTGGTACAACCATTGTGGAGGTCAGGGTGAAGACTCCTCAAAAGAGTAGGACTAGAAATCCCATTCAAGCCGGCTATCCCCCTACTGGGAATTTTCCCAAAGGATCTGGATACATTGTATCATAGAGATATATATGTACCTATGTTTATAGCAGCGCAATGTGTGATAGCAAAATCTTGGAAACAACCAAGATGTCCATCACATGAGGAATGGTTGAAAAAGATGTGGTATTTCTATATGATGGAGTATTATTCAGCTATTAAGAATGATAAGTTCGAAGCATTTGAACATATACTCATAAGTGAAATAAACCAGACACACATTTGTAAATATCATATAGTCTCCCTAGTATAACAAGCGAAAAGCAGAAATACAAAAGGAAACGTACAACAACTAAAATCAATTGAGTCAGATAAGGCAAAATGAATGGCATATGCTGCAGGATACTAATCAGCTTTTCTTCTGGATGGTTAACAACCTAAGATCACAAGTCAGAGTTGGAGAAATAGAAGAGCCACAAGGCCAGCCAACATTTTGGCCCTAGCCTTTCAAGGTCAGCAAAGACTCAGGACATAGGAGAACCTGTACTGCAACATCATGCAACTCAGGTGAGCTCCAAATTTTCTGAACAAGGAGATTATAGAGCCACAGAGGAAAGAGATTGAAGTTCTATAGTGTGCCTGGGGAGAGTCACATGGAGAGAAAACTTTCTCTCAAGCTCTCACAGAGAGCAAACTGGCCAAGCATTGGCCATGACTCACCCACATGGATGACACAGACAAAGAATCTACAGAAAAATGTACAGGACTACAAGATAAACCCTGAGAGGACTTCACTGACCACATAAGAAATATAAAGTTCATGTGTTGGTATATAAGTCTTGATCTATCTAGGTGTTAACCATCCAGCAGAAAAGTATAAAAATGAAGTATACATCGTGGGGCCATAATATTAAGCTGAGCTATAAATGGCTATGGTCGACAACTTCTTTGAATAACTCACTATTGTTGTGGAATGCTGGACTGTATTGGACTGTGGTGTCCAGTTCAAGCACCTAAGTTAGTTGAATGACAATGGAGTGCCCACCTTTGACAGGTGTAGACAAAGGAAGGGGTATAGAATGAAAAAATCATGATGTGTGTGTATACACAGTACAGTTGGGATAGATAACGCTGTGCTTCTACATAATCCTATGAGAGGCAAGATCTGCACTAATGGTGGTTGGACAGGATATTATGTCAGCTTCTAGTACTACGCTCATCAACTAGGAAAATAATTATTGAATTTTTGATATAATTCATGTATAAAAAGTAAGATAAGTAAGCAGCTACACTCTTAATTTACTGATAAGAGACATCTGCTAAAATAATATCTGTAAATATAATATCATGTATGCACCTTGTACGATACCAAAACATTA
>PVKA01041082.1:0-18317 GCA_004027165.1 Ctenomys sociabilis | reverse complement strand
TTGCTGCTTGCTGGCTTCTCTCCTTTTTTCTACGAGAGCTCAGCTATGTCCATTTTGTGTTTCTCCTCTCTGAATGAAACTCTCACCCATCTCTCCCAATCTCCATTTCTTGTGTTGCTTTGTCATTCATCTCAAGCAGCTGGGCTGTTGCGCTCAGGAGGACTGGAGGTAGCCTCGAGGCTCATGAGGTGCTGTTCCTTTAGATGTGTGCTGGTGGACGTGGGCGTGCTGCTGCCAAAGGCAGAAGATTCTGGTGAGAGCCAGTCGTCCCGCCGGTGGCCCGCCTGTGGCCCTATCTCTGCCTCTGACTGGCCTCTGGCCTCAGACAATTCTCTTTTCTCTGGACTTCACTTTGCACACTGGAAGGTGATAAACTTGGGCAGTGTTTCATCAGTCTACCAGCTCTGGCATCTGCAGTTCAGACAAGAGGCAGAATCCCCCTGCTCCCAAACACCTCATCAGATGCTGCCTTGGACATTTCCTCCTGAGAGTGTGGGTGGCCACTCTGCCCTCTTTCTGTGGGACAGCGTACCATGTGTGCTAGAAGTCTGTCCGCTGGAGCCCAAATCAGACTCTTTGAATTCCAAGCTGTGTGACTTCCATGATTTACACTGAATTACTAAATGTTTTTCCCTTTCACAAAGTCAGCATATTAATACAAACTTCCGAAGGTTATTGGGAATACAACAGGGAATATATAAAACTGGTATTAGCATCATTAAATGACCTCCATTATTGTATGGTAAAGAAGAAAGGTTTGTGCATCTGTCTGGAAATTTCTGAGGTCAGTGGAGTCACAGATCCTGGGCTCGTCACCGGGAGCAGGAGGGTGCTGCCACTAACTTCCTGTTATGAGCTCTAAGAACATTTCTGGAGAAAGGCTGTGTCAGGAGGAGACAATTTTTTAAGTCCCAATTATCAATGAAACTTAGGATAATTTGTAAATAAACTACTGGCACCTGCATAGACAGAGGCATAGCTAAGGAAAAGCTGTTGTTTTCACTAGGCTAGCTGTTTTGGGGTGTGGGGGTGCCAAGGAGAGGGCTCTGTTGGCAAGGACAGTTGCAGATGCCTGGGGAGGCCCCTGCCTCCTGGGTATTGCACAAATCTTTCCCTGCTGGGAAGCCCAGAGCTCACTGCTGTGGCCCAAGCCTGCATGTCTCTGATCCCCTCCAGCTCTCTCCTTGTGTCCCAGGCAGGCTGAGCAGTTCCTAAACAGGCTGCCGTTCACCATCCTAGTCAGAATGCGGGTTCTCTGTGAAGGAGCATTACACTGATCCCCAAGGTCAGCATAACAAGACCATACTATGGTCCTCTCATGTAAAAGTCCAGAGCTAGACCTTTCAGAGCCTTCATGATGTTCCACAGGTCAGAATCCCAGGTTCTTCCTCCTTCGTGAGTTTGTCACGCTTAGCATGTGCCTCTACTTCACAATCCACAGTGAAGGCTCAAGCACCAGCCACCACATCTCCCTTCACCTAGTACAAAGGGGGAAGAAACCTTTCTCACTCATCTCCATCTGATCCTCTCCTGTTGGAGACAGGAGAAGAGGTTTTGTCCCAATTTTCTGAGGAGCAAAATGAAGGCCGGAGAGGTCACCTTATAGGTACAGGATACTGACTTGTGCAATAGACAGATGATTCCAGAAAGCCTGAGAGTCCAGCGGGCTGGTGACCCCAGGCTCCTTCCCCAAAAGAGCTGGTGCTGCAGATGTGGGCTCACTGCTTAGCGATCAAGTCCTGGAACAGGCGACTTCCCTTGTCACATTCTGATTTCTGCACCTGTGAAATGGATATGGCAAGCTTCTTGTATTTAAAGCTGTTGTCCCTCTGAGCAAGTGCATGGCTTCCTCTGTACTGAGCCAAAGACCCCATGATCTGTTCCAGTGCTGTGGAGTCAACCGGCCACATTGCACTGTGTGAGACAGAAGCATCCCATGCACTGGACTTTATTTATTTTTTTTTTTTTATTTTATTTTTTTTTGTCTTTTTGAGACAAGGTCTCACTATGCAGTTCAGGCTGGCCTTAAACTCACTTTGTAACAATCCTCCTGCCTCAGCCTCCCGAGTGCTGGGATTACAGGCATGCGCCACCACGCCCGGCTTGCACTGGACTTTAGAGCTGACTGAATGGAGATCTTAGGTTATATTCTGATTATCATATTCTAAATATTATAGTAATGTATTATATGTATTATAATTTAAAACACTACTCTCTTGACCCTCCCTCGAAGTATGGTGTCCACCAACTAGGAGACCACATGATTTTCACTGTCTTCCTTCCACCAAAGTTCCAGAGTCTGAATGGAGCCCTGTTTTGCACCGTGCTTGATAGCTTGTGACAAACGTCCTCAGCAGTCAACGCAGTTCATGCTGGGATTGCCTTCCTCTCAGCAAAGGCAATGCTGCACCAAGTGGGAGCCCCAAGGAGAGTGTGGACACTCATATGGTGCCTGGTTATGTGGCACTTGTGAGCCAGGAAGCCACACTAAAACATTCAAGTGACCAGTTCTTTCCTTTCCTCTGTAGTTGGTCACCACAGAAGGACGCTTCCTCAAGGACAGTTTGTACAATGAAGGAATCCTGATTGTGTGGGACCCATCTGTGTACCATGCTGATATCCCAAAGGTAAGTAAGAGTCCAGGGGAGGGATTGAGTCTTCTGTCTGCCTGCTGATTGTCTTGAGTTCCTCAGTTTTTAAAATCATGGGGGGCCGGAGAGATGGCTCAGTAAAATAAGTTCTTGCCTGGCAAGCATACGGTCCTGAGTTCAGTCCCTGGTACCACAAAAGAAAATAAAAATAAAAAAGAAAAGAAAGAAGGAGGGAAGGAAGGAAAGAGAGAGAGAGAGAGAGAGAGAGAGAGAAGATGGGGTGAAACGGTTCTGGGCCCCTTTCAGCTCTGCTCTATGATCTTACTCTTCAGGTCACTGAGGCCAACTTTCGCCTGAGTACAGACCTTGTGTTTGGTCCTGCTGTGCACAAGTCTGCACTAAGGGAAGGGCTGAGTCTCCGGATCTTGCCTGGGTCCTTTCCCTCCCACATCCTCTGATGAGAATGACTGGTTACGAGGAGCACGGGCATGGGCACATTTCTCTCCTGAGAATGCCACTTTCTTCTTTTTCAGTGGTACCAGAATCCCGACTACAATTTCTTTAACAACTACAAGAGCTACCGCAAGCTGCATCCTGATCAGCCCTTTTACATCCTCAGGCCCCAGATGCCCTGGGAGCTGTGGGATGTTCTGCAGGAGATCTCCCCAGAGGAGATCCAGCCCAACCCCCCATCTTCGGGCATGCTTGGTGAGTCTGCATGCAGGGGCAGACCTCATGCAGTTGTTTCCAGAAGAGATCAGTTCTCTTCTGGGATTTCATCCCTCTGTTCATTCTTTTTATTTGTTCACCAAAACAGTCCCTAGTATTTGCTCTGCTTCTTCGCTGTGGCAAGTTCTATCTAACATACAGTAAGAAGTAAGATCCAGTTCTTCTCCTTTAGGATATCTCCTGGGAGGATTCTGTCAGGTGTCTGAGGTAGTCGACAGGAGAGAGGACCCCTTGTAGCTGGACACATAGAGAGCTTCTTGGAGGAAGGAGCCCTGGTTTTAGGCTCTGGCGAGGGCAGGACTTGACAGTGGAGGTGGAGTAATTTGCACACACACAAGCAGGGGAGGCAGAAAGCAGGAACAGGGCCAGGCTTAGTGTGGGGGTAAGCAAGGCTCTTATCTCAGGTTTATAATTTTTAAAGAGAGAACCTCAAAACTTAGCAATCAAGCAATATGTTTTACTGCAATGGTTCTAAGAATCACGGTTCATACCAGAAGTTCTGATCAATGAAATACCAGGCGTTGCATTAAAGAGAGTTGGTAACCATGCTCTGCAGCCAGACAGGACCCCAACCAAAGCAGGGGAGCAGTTGGCTGTATACCCTCCTGAGTACCTGGAGGGAGAAGAGTGAGTAGGGAGCTTCCCAGGGTGTGGACATGCGTGGGTCTGTGGCACCTGGACAGGAATGGGTCAGGACGCAGGCTCCTGAATGCCAGGCAAAGGCTCTCTCCGTAGACCTGCTCCACACCACACAGCCCTGTGGTTTGTCTGTGGACCACGGAGTTGTTTCCACGAGGATGCTGGCCGCTCCTTCCTTGGAGCCCCTCAGTGGACCACAGCCCCGCTGGAGGGTCCTAGCCACTCCCCACTGCCTACTTCCCCTGCCCGGCTACAAAGTCTTCTGGGGCCGTGCCTGTGTTTGCCTTACTGTGAGAATCTGGCCCAGGAGTGTGCTTTGGTCAGTGTCCCTGAGTGAGGAAGCTCACACCAGCAGTGTCCATAAGGCGGAGCTCTTCGTCGGCCTTTCCTGCAGGAGAGCCAGCATCAAAAAGTGCAGCTTTCAGCGCCCTGCTGGCCCACCCTCGTCTCTGTCCTTCTGGGGGCCTCCTGGCTCCTACCTTTCTTCCACCCATTCTGAGTCCCCATACGGTTACCCAAGCTTTCTCCTGGGAGAACCTCTTCCTCCTAGAAGCATCTGCTGGACCACGTCAGTCACTGGCAGAGCTCTCCGAGGGCAGACAAGCTTTCCTCGCATCTAATTCCTCTAACTCTAAGTGGCAGCTAGCAGTTTATAGTTTTGCTTCCAGTGAAAATTGTTTCATCATAGGATTTCTTATGTCCACAGTGGACAAAAGAGGTCTTACAACTATAATCTTATTTAATCAAGATGAGAACATCTGCACTAGGAAGGTGGGCTAGATCTTCCCCTTGGGACAGATAAGGAGCCCCAGGAACAGAGAGGGAACATTGATTTTTTTTTTTGTGGCTGGCTCAGCCCACCCTGGGGGCAGGGCTGGCACTGCTTTTGGTTACCTGGGATCAAACTGGGGATCGAACTGCTGCTTTTGCCTAAGTAGGCGCTTTAGACAGCTGAGCTGTCTTGCCAGCCCACAGAGAGGGAACATTTCTGCACAGCCAGTTGGGGATAAGTGTGGGTGGTAGTATGGGCCCCTGCTCTGGCTTGGGCTTGCTTCTCTCTGCTCTGCATGGCTCTCTGGAGCAGAGGTCTGGGCCACACCTCCTTGACTCTGCCTTCCCTTCCGCAAGGAGTGGAGCTTCATACAGACCAAAACTCTTCTGTACTATTCCTGTAAGTGCTGTATGGAATAACCTTTCTATAAATCGGACCATCTTTCTATAAATTTGTGTAAAGTGCTAGGCAGTGTTAAGTACATGTAGTGGCCTTGTTGCCTTAATTAGCTCAGTTGTCTTGGCCCCCTTTCACATAGCTTGTTCCACTGACAAGCTCATTGACTGGCAGAGTCCATTAGTTCACTGACTTCAAGAGAGGACCTACAAGTTCCCCACCTTGTTCCAGGTTCTTGGGGTACAAAGTCCCATAAGATGAATGCAGTGCTGCATCCTGAGTCTGAGGAGCTTGGCTTAACAAGACTCATCCTGGGCATCAGATGAATAAATAGAAGCTCCAGGACCATCTCTAAAGTTTGGGTCATGATTGGTTGCACTCTGTGGGCAGAGCTCCGGGACACTGGGACAGGCCATCAGGTGTCTTCCCTCTGCTCCTCTCTTCAGGTATTGTCATCATGTTGACACTGTGTGACCAGGTGGACGTTTACGAGTTCCTCCCCTCCAAGCGCAAGACCGATGTGTGCTACTACCACCAGAAGTTCTTCGACATCGCCTGCACGATGGGTGCCTATCACCCACTCCTTTTTGAGAAGAACATGGTGAAGTACCTCAACGAGGGCACGGATGAAAACATCTATCTGCTTGGGAAAGCCACGCTGTCTGGCTTCCGGAACATTCGCTGCTGAGATGGGCCCCTGGTCAGGCACCGTTGATCTTCTCCATCAGTCTTGTGCTGGCTGGTTGTTAGCCACCCTAGCTGGCTATTACCATTTTTGGAGCAGTCTCAGCCAGCTGGGGGTTCTGGTCAGCTGGAGCTCTAGGGCTTAGAGCTGGAGGCTGGGGAACCAGGCTCAGCCCCAGAGCCTGTGAGCGCAGCTCCCAATCACACATGCAGACACACGCATGTTACATCTGTTCTACACAGCATGCCCCCTCTTTACACACAGGTAGACTCAAGATCTACCTCTCCCACCTGGGCTGCCAAAACTGGGGATGTTTTCCTCACAAATCCCATTCTAGGCTGCTTGAGATTTCTGCCTAGGTTTGATGTTTTTTAAAAAAACTCCCAAATCATGATTGTGCCTAGGGGTGGGGAACAAGTGGTACGAGGTGTTGGAAACATCTCAGTTCCTCCAGAATGGAGCTGTTTCCAACAGCCCTGCCCCCAGGAATTGACATCATTCAGCTGGCTGTGATTGCCCTCAGCTGGGCATTTGCAAGTGAAGAATCAATTAGCCCACTTTCCTCTCTATGCAGAGAAGCAGGTCTGTCCTCATGGGGCTCACAATGTAGCAGGACAGGAGTGATGTGCAGGCCGGAGCGCGGAGCTGTGAGACCACCGTCCAAGTGCTTGGGAGGCACACACTGCACACTTCCTTCATGGGTCCTGAAGGCTTCAGAGACCTGGGGCTTGGAATGTGCCATAGGGGAAGAGAAGCATGTCCAGTAGGTTTCATCAGTCACTTCAGGTTCCTTTTCTTACTTTATCCTCAATATTTTTCTCTGCAAGAATTTAAAGCCTCAAGGTTTTTGTTGTTGTGATGGTGGTGGTTGAGGAAGCCTCCTTCCTATGTTGGTAGTAAGTGTAGTCCCATGGCAGGCACAAGACAAGCCAGAGCCCCTAAACCATGTTTTCTGGAGCCTCAGCCTGGCCTGACCATCTTCATCTAGTGAGGTCCATATACTATGTTCCAGCTCTTCCTTTTCAATGCCTTTACCCCAAACCTCTTCCTAACTTTCTAGCATTTCTAGCTCTTTAAACTTCCCCTCCCAAATCACTTGCATATTTTACTTTGAAAGTATGCTGACCTCACTTTCTTTGACTCCATGAGCCTTTTGCAAAAAGGCCTATTAGGGAGTGGGGGATGTGCTTCTCTAGGGTTCTGTCACTCTCAGAGGTTAGAGCTCTTGGCGTCACAGCCAACTCACAGGCATGATGTGTATGAAGCCAGCTTGCCACCCTCTTCCCCCACTCCTGGCTAGAGAGTGTTATGACAACAGTGCCTGGATGGTGGCTGCCCAGCGTGGTCTGCCAGGGTCCTCCCCAGGTGTAAGTTAAATGATTCACTGACACTCACAGAGAAAGGCTGTAGAGCCAGGGCTCCTAGCACTAGGCCTCTGGCCTCCCCATGTGCCAGGGTCGACAGTGTTTGAGCTGCAGATCAGACATTTTGGAACTGGATACTCATCTGCTGCCACTCCCATGGCCTCTATGGGCAGAAGGCAAAACTCTGGAGTGAGAAGCATTAGGTCTTCAAGCTGATGCTCCCCTACTTGCACCTTAGGAAAATCCTCCTCCCTGTTTCCAAGTCTGAAGAGTTAGGGCGATGATCTTGTCTCATAGGGTGATTTGGATGATCACAGAAAAGTAATTGTAGGAGATGGAGCTCAGTGCACACTGGCTTCCTGCCCTCCTTCCTCCTTCCTTGAGAGCTCATACTTGGGCTGGACCTTTCTGCAGGTTGGGAGGAGAGGGGCAGAGGTCCTGTCTTCAGAGAACTCACTCTTCTGCTGGGAGATGACTCCTGCTCCTCTTGGAAGTCTGAGAGAATACTGGAGTCCATGAATGCTGCAGAAGCTGTCCATCCACACTGCCTGCAGGTCAGATCAGTTCTGCTTGGGAGTAATTGGAGGACTTGGGGTGTTGGACTGCTGCTGTCCAGAAGAATCCTTATCTTTCTTGGGCCATGGAATCCCTGGATTATTTCACGTCCTTATTTGACACACTCACTGTAACTCTGTGTCGTGACCACAGAGTGTTAAGAAAGAAGGCCCCAGCAGGAGTGTCCTGTGTGGGGACTGAGACTATGCTACGTGGAACCTAGTTTTTAATTGTTATTATTAATATGAAATTAATTTATGATTCTGAAGTCTGCCAAACTTTGAATCCTGTGCTCTATAAATGTGGAAATTTTGGTGAAATGCAAATGAAATGTGGGTACAATTGTAAGTCTGGTGTTTACTGTGTTTGACAGAGAATTTTTAAGATGATGTCTGAATGCTGCAGGAAAGCCCGTCTGTGTGGGGTTCTGTCTCCAGTAGCTATCGATTCCTTCTGTATCCCTGAGTCCTCTCTAATTCTCCCACCAATCAAATAAGCTGTGGCTCTTGGTTTGGAATCGAGACATCAGAAACTTCTGAAATATGCCTAAGCTAATTCTGAACTGCCCAAAGATCATGTACAATTTAAAAATAAAGGTGATTTTTAAAATGCTTGCTTCCTCTCTTCATTAGCTGCTGAGGGGATGGGTGCTCACCGCTGGTTCTTGGGTCCTAGAAGGACAAAGTCAGGATTTGGAGCCCACTGTCCTCCTTTCCTCCTCTCTTCCCACTACTTGTCTGGCATCAGCCCTCCTCATGGATACCCTGAGAAGCCGACTACTTCCTTATCTGGAGGGATAGTATTAGGAAATACTGACCGGTTCATCCATTTTTCTTCCTTTTGTTTTGGCCTTGATCAGCTAGCTCACTGAGCTATTGTTCATCCCATAAATCAGGAAAGGGATGCAACAGGACAGAAAATAGAGTAAAAGAAACTGGACATTTCCACAATTCTTAAAGGAATGATATCCCAAGGGAATAGCTAAAATGTTTGAATAAAAACCCTATAGGGCAGCAGGATTCAGGGGGGAAAAGATGATTTTTCCCCTAAACTGCTCCCTCTATGGATATAGGTTTAACCTGTCCCAGAAAATTCCTATGTTGGATTCCTATCCTCTAGTTCTTCTGAATGTGTCCCTATTTGGAAATAGAATCACTGTAGATGTAATTAGTTGAGTCATACTACAGTAGGGTGGGCCCCTCATCCAACAAAACGGGTGTCCTCATAACAACAGGGAATTCAGAGACAGACACATAGGGAGAACACCCCGTGATGATGGAGCTTGAGACCAAGGTGTTGTACCAGCCAGGGAGGGCCAGAGATTGGCAGATATCCTTCAGAAGCAACAAGACAGCTGTAGAAAGGATTCTTCTTCACAACCCTCAGAAAGGTCTACCCCGGCTGATGCTGATATTCTGATTTCAGCGTTCTGGCGACCAATCCATTACTGCTGTGTAAGCAACGTATTTTGAAGTACTGGCAAACTAAAGGAATACCAGCGCCCTGACCCATCTTTGTAACTGCCGTACACTGTGGCTGCCAAGAACAAAGAAGGGAATGTGCTTCTCAAGGGCCCAATGTCCCGCTTCCTAGCCAGAGCTCTGGGATGCTGCATGATCATGACACTAAAGGTCATGGGCCCTCGAGTCAGCCCAGCCAGTTCTTGGCACCCGAGTGATTCTGAGCAGCTGGAGAATTGTGAAGGTTGTATACTTGACCCCTCTGCCTGACCCTTAACTTGATAAACTCCCTGGAACTGCTACCTTCCCACTGTGAGGTGGTGTTTCTCTCTGGATTCCTATAGAATGGGAGCTCAAAACTGAAGTTCTGGAACAGACAACTGTTACTTTGGGCACTGAGATTTGTGCTTGCCGAACTTCCCTGACCTTAAGTTTATCTAAGGTCTTCTCACTAGTGAGACAGGTAGGCTGTGCTCTCTGTCCAGGTCTAGGGATTGATATTCCCTAGCTCATTCTGCTGTATGCTTTGTTTTTGTGTAAGTTAGGAGTGCAGAAATAGAACTGGGATTCTTGCCTGCTCACCAGCTTGGGAGGAGGATGAGGTAAGGAAAGGAAGAGAGGGGTCCTCTTCTGCAACTTCAACTCTCAGCTTCCACTGGTAGGGGTCTCCTCACAGACAGGGCTCAACTCTCAGCCTCTTGAGACTGTTCTCAGAGGATGCTTCAGACCTGAGCAGTGTGTGGAATGCACACCGATGCCTGGCTCCTCAAGCTGCAGGCAGGGCCAGGTGGGAGGAGGGGCACATCCTGTCTCTCAGACTGCAATCTCCAGCTAGGGCCAGTTCCTTCTCCTGCATGCTGCCATGATCCCCACTTCCTTCATGGCCTCTGGCAGCATTCTACAAGGTGTTATGATGTGGTGGGGGAGCATTTTCCAATCTCACAGGGTCAGGACCATTCTAAACCAAATTTTATTTGGGTGGGGCTGGACAAAAGGCCTTACTGGCATACCCGAAGTCCCTTACTGAATCGACTGATGTCTGCCATTCCTTGTGATTAATGATAAATTGAGTTTTCAATGGGAGGAGAAACTCTCCAGATCACTGAATTCACATTGAGCACTTGCTATGTGCCTGGCAGTGTGAAGACTCACAGCACTTGCCCTCGAAGAAATAGAAGCCTGCCCTGCCCCGTGTAGGTGTCTGAAAAGCTACTTGGATAACACTGCCATTGTGGATAGGCACACATTCATAACTGCCTACAAGGAAAATTCCATGTGTTGGTCTGCTTTGGGGCCAAGGGAGATTTTCAAGAGTGAGGTTCCAAGGTTAAAGAGCATGTATATATAAGACACCAGCAACAACAGAAGACAGCATGGAGCAGAGTGGAGCAGAGCAGAAGGACGCAAGAGCCACCTGCATCTTTATTGCATAATCCTTATGCAGGTCCTAACCTCATTTACATTCCTACATGGTGCCGTGACCGGCATATGGGTGTTTATCTGTGCTAAGTCCGGGTTACATAACTGTATCTCCTTGTGCACCTGCAGGAAAGAGCCTGTCCCTGGCCTCTCCTGAGCTTTGAAGCAGTCTGAATGGTTCCCCACTGTACACATGCCAAATGAAGAAATGATCATGCCAGGCAAAGTGCAACAGTGACATCCTAGAGGGAAGAAACTCGTTGTAACAAGGGGATTTTGGAAGTCTCACTGAGTATCACCCTTAAGGAATGGGCCAGATTCCCTCTTTTTTCTTTAAATAAATCCTTTCTCTGCCTATGAAAGTAATACATACTCATTGTCGAAAGAGCAGACAATTTTAGAAAAGGGGAAAGAAGCCATCTCCTACATCATAACATCCAAAGATAACCTACAAGCAGTTTCCAATTCTGTGTTTTTATGTGAATACATTTATCTCTGTCTCTGTTTGCCTTTCCCTCTGTTTTAAATGACAACTTACAATTGTATTTGCTTACAGGATACAAAGTGATGTAACTCTAGAATACAATGAAGAAAAATTACATCAAGTTTATACAGTTCTCATCTCAAATAATAAAGTTTTTTGGTGGTGAGAACATTTGAAATTTGTTTTCCTAGCCATTCACGGCCACGGTACAATGGATCTGAAAAAGTTCCTTCCGTGTAGCTGAGATCCAGGTGCTCTGTGCTCATCACCTCCCTGTGATGCCCACCTACCCCTAAGCTCTGTAACTACCATTGTACTGTATTTTTATGCAGGCAATTCTTTCTGTGCCTGGACTATTTTGCCTCACATAATTTTGTCAAATTCCACTGATGTCATTGACAATGACAGCATTTCTTCCTGCACAAAGGTTCATAGAATTCCATTGTAATGACATACCACAGTATCCTTGTGATTCATAGGTTGATGGACACTCAGGTTGATCCTGTAACTTGGTTATTATGATTAGTTGTAAACCAACTTGGAATCTTTTAGGTAAATATCCAGAAGAAGATTGCTGGATCATGTTGTAATTTCGTTTGTAATTTATTGAGGAAGACTTTTCCGTAATGTCTACACTAATTTACATTCTCACAAAAAAATCTGCAAGGGCTCTCCTTTCTCCATATCTTGCCAATACTTGCTACTTTTCATATTTTTGATAAAGGCCATTATGATGAGTGTGAGGCAGCTTATTGGGATTTTAACTTGCATCTGCCTAGTGAATAGGAATGTTCAGCATTTCTTTTTCATATACATGTCAGTCATTTTTATATTTTATGAGAAATGTCTATTCTGGTCCCCTGCCTATTTTTACATTGGGGTTTTGTTTTCTTGCCATTAAGTTTTTTAACTCTATGTAGTTTGGATATTAACTCTTTGACAAATGTATGACTTGGGAATACTTTCTCTTAGTTTGTAGGTTATTTTTCTAAACTCTTTAATTTGTTTCCTTTGCTATGCAGAACCCTTTCAGTTTTCTTGTAATCCCTTTTGTCCTTTTGTCTGTTATTTTACAGAGAGAGAAAGAGAGAGAGAGAGAGGTTTTTACTGTATAGTGTAAACTTGTCTTGAACTCACTGTGTAGCCAAGCCTGGCCTCAAACTTACACTGATCCTCTTGCCTCAGCTTTCCAAGTGCTGGGATTATAGGTGCTTATTTTTTATCTTGTTCCATATGCTTTTAGGGTCAAATTAAAAAAATCATTATCCAGACCAGTGGTAAAGTTTAGTATTATAGTTTATGTTCTTAAACTTATTGATTAAGATTTTTTGGTCTGTTTTTGGTTTCTTGAACAAGCTATGGCCTTTGAATTCATTGTGCATCCCAAGATGGCTTCAAATTCTAATCCTCTTGCCTCACCTTCCCAAGTATGAGTTGATTTCTGCATAAAGTGTGAAGCAATTCTCTAATTTCATTTTTGTGCATTAGTATATCTGGATTTCTCAGTGTCATTTACTGACAAGACTATATTTCTTCATTGTATGCTTTTGACATCTTTATTGTAACTCAATTGATCAAATATGAGGAATTCACTTTTGACATTCCTGTTTGGTCCCATTGATTAATGTATTTTCATAGTACTGACATGATGTATCATATTTATTGGTTCATAAGTTGAATTATCTTTGCATCCCAGTAATAAATCCTTCTGGATCATAGTGGATAATTCTTTTAATATGTTGTTAAATTCTATTTGCAACTATTAGCTTGAGGACTTTTATACCTATGTCTGTCCAGGGCACTGACTTATATTTTTATTTTCTTATAATGTCCCTGACTATACCTAGTGGTCATTAATGCTGCTCTCATTGACAGTATGGCATTTTTCAATTTTTTGAAGAGTTTGAAAAGCACTAGTATTAGTTCTTCTTTAGCTATTTTTTTTCTTTAGCTATTTTGGTAGAACTGGGCTTTTCTTTAATAGGGGACTATTATTAATTCAATCTCCTTACTCATTATTGGTCTATTCTGATTTTCTGATTTTTGCTTTGTTATTTTGCTGGCTGGGGTGGCATGTGGTACTGGGGATTGAACCATGGTTCCCTGCACCTGACCAAGCTTGTCTAAACAGGTACTTTAGACTACTGAGCTATCTCACCAGCCCCATGCTTTTTCTGATTTTTGATGATCTAGTTTGGTAAGTTGTATATATCTAGAAATTTATGCATTTCTTCTAGATTATGTAATTTTTTATATATTATTGCTCTTCCTTCCTTCCTTCTTTCCTTCCTTTCTTCCTGGCGTTTCTGTGTTATCAGTTTCATTGTTTATATTGCAATTTCTTTTTTATTTTATTGAGAAACAAAGAGCAATGACAATTTCAAAATTGATTAGTAGGACAGTTTCAGTGATCAATACATTCCATACTGTTGTCTTCGTAGTGGTTTTTCATAGTGCAAGATGCAGACATGATATTCTGTCCAAACACTATTAGTACAAATTTTTCTTCTCATTGAATTAAGGGAAAGTAGTTGTATATCCTATCCCAACTATTTTGTATATACAGATACAAAATGGTCCGTCATTTATATCTCCTTTTTTGTTTAGTTTTGTCAGAGATGGGTATTCCATTGCCATGTAAATATTGTAGTGCATGAATTCATCAAAATAATCCAATACAGTCCAGTAGTCCATAATAGTTGTGGGTTATCCGTAGGACTGGCAATGTCAGAAGTTGTTGACGTGAGCCTTTTACATTCAGCATATTAATACAGCTTTACTTTTTAGTACTTTTTGTTGCATGGTTAAGACCAAACAAGACCTATATAACAAGAAATGTAACCTTTGCATTTGACAAGGTCAGTCAAATCCCCTCAGGATCTACCCTGAAACCCTGTACCACACTTTGTAGATCCTTTGACAGTGTTAGCCATGTGGATGAGTCATGGATATTATTTGACCAATTTGCTCTCTGTGAAAGCCTGAAAGAATGTTTTCTCTCCATATGGCTCTCCTTAGGCACACTCTACATTGTTGATCACATTTCTCTGTGGCCCCATAATTGCCTTGAAAAGAAAGTTTGGGACATCACTGAGTTACAGGATGTTACAGTACAGGTTCTCTTATGTTCTGAGTTCTCACTGACCTTGAAAGGCTAGGGCCAAAATGATGGCTGCACTTGCAACTGTTCTTTTTCTCTACTTTTTGGTCTTCAAACTTAAGTTGTTAACCCTCCAGAAGAGAAGCTTAATGATATTATTACCCTATAACATAGGCAATTGAACTTAAACCTCACTATCTGTCTGAATATCAAACATCATAGGCATTGCATGGAATAGGTATTTTCTGTCAAGTATTGATATGTTAAGCTTTAAATCCCTATTCTATTGCCATTTCTGTTCTTCTCTACTCAAGATGCTTTTAAGCTTTTTTCTCTACTTAGTCTAGCTAAAGGCTTGTTGACTTTATCTTTTGAAAAACCAACACTTAAAATTTTATTGATTTTGTTCTATTGTTGTCTGTTTGAGGTTGTTCTTGTTAGGATTGCATTTGTTTCAGCCCATAAGCTTTGTATGTTGTGGTTCCATTTGTGTTTGTGTCAGGTAACTGTTTTGATTTCATATTTTATTTATTCTTTAGCTCATTGGTTATTTAGGAACTTCTTGTTTAATTTCCAAGTATTTGTACATTTTCCAAAATTTCTGCTGATACTGACTCTTACTATCATGCCTCTAGATTGCAAAAGAGAGCTACATTTTAATCCTTCTTATAATTTTTAAAACTTCTTTTGTGGTCTAATGTATGGTCTGTTCTGGAGAATGTCTTCCATGGGCTTGAGAAGAAATTTAGTTGCCATGGCCATTTGATCTTCAGTATACTTAAATTGAAGGAGTCCTGACTGATATGCTGCTTAGATGCTGTATCCATGGCTGAAAATGCAGCACTGAGACTCCATACTATTATGATATTGTATTCAGCCTCTCCTTTCAGGACATTCAACAACTGCTTTATGTATTTAAATGCTCCAAAGTTGCATGCTTATGTATTAACCACTGTTTTATCCTCTTCATAAATTGACCTCTATCATTATGCAATGCTCATCTTTATTTTTATCATTTTTAACTTAAAGTTTGCTTTCTCTTATGTAAGTGTAGCTATCCTGTACTCTCCTTGGCTTACATATGTGTATAACACCTTTCTCCATCCTTATTCTTACAATTTGTTTGTCCTTACGAGTGAAGTGAGTCTCTTGTAGATAGCACATGGTTTGATCTTGATTTACTTTCTCCTGGTGGGGAGCAGCTGAAGCTGGAGATTGATCACACCTGAGGCTGCAAAGCACTCCAGGTGAGCCACATAAAAAGCTGTCCTAGCTCCAAGAATGGGAGGTGCCTGAGGTGGGCCAGGCAAACAAGTTGCTAGCCAAAGGGGTTTTAACTAACAATAGCTTTCCAATTGTGCAGATAATTGCGCTGCAGTTGTTGGGTGTTTCTTTCTCTCCCACCAGGAGTGGAGGCTCCATCTGACCCCAGCTTTCTGTGTTTGACTCTCATTTCTCTTCATGCTTCCCCACCTCCAGAGTTTTAAGAGTTACGCTGGATACAGCATTGCCTTAAAATTTTCAGTCACTATCCAGTATTTTTACTTGATAATTTAATCTACTTACATTCAAAATGACTATTGATATATATAAGGCATTGCCACTGCTAATTATAATTTCTGGTTGTTTTTAGATAGTTTCACCTCTTACTGTCTTCCCTTTAGAGTTGATGGTTTTTAGTGTGGTCTGCATTGAATTATATTTTAATTTTGCACGTTGGTTGTAGGCTTTTCCTTTATAGTTACCATGAGGCTTATATAAAAGTTCATAACCATAAACAGGATTATTTTATTTTATTTATAATTTATTTATTTAATCAATACATTGTAGATTGTTATCTTCTTAGTGGCTATCCATAAAACAAGAAGAAAACAGGATATCCTGTCCAAACACTATTAGTACAAATCTTCTCATTGAGTTAAGTGAAAATAGCTGTATATTTATCCTAATTATTCTGCATATACAAATACAAAAAGGTCCTTCCTTTGTATCCTCTTTTTTTGTTTAGTCCTGTCAGAGATGGGTATTCCATTGGCATCTAAATACTATAGGTGCATGAATTCAGCGAAACACTCCAACACAGTTCAGCAGTCCACAACAGTAGTGGATTATTGAAAGAAGTTGTTGACTTGAGCCATTCACAGCTCAATATGTTAATATGGCTTTACTTTATATGCCTCCTTTTTTATACTTTTCTGCTGATGGTTAAGAACAAGGTAAAGACCTATATAACAAGAAATGTAACTTTTGTATCAGATAAGGTCAGTCTGGTACTCTCAGGGTTTATCCTGTAACCCTGTACCGCACTTTGTAGATACCTTGTCAGTGTCAGCCTTGTGGATGAGTCATGGCCATTGCTTGACCAATTTTCTCTCTGTGGAAGCCTGAGAGAAGATTTCCTCTCCATGTGACTCTCCTTAGGCACACTATACATCATCGATCCCATTCCTCTGTGGCTCCATAATCTCCTTGATCAGAAAATTTGGGGCACAACTGAGTCACATGATGTTACAGTACAGGTTCTCCTATGTCCTGATTTTACACTGACTTTGAAAGGGTAGGGCCAAAATGTTGGCTGACCTTGTAGCCTTTCCTTTTCTCCAATTTTTGATCTGAAAACTTAGGTCGTTAACCCTTCAGAAGAGAAGCTTATTATTACCCTGCAACATATGCAGTTCAGTTTACCCATACTATTTGTCTAAATATCAGACATTGTAGGCACAACATGGAACAGGTATTTTCCATCAAGTATTGAGATATTAAACTCTAAGTCCTTACAGAATATGAAGAAAAAAATTTAAAAAAATAGGAATTGACACTTACATATATTTACATAGATATTTAGAAATCTATCCGTATACAGCATTGTAGCAGGAAAACAGTATTATTTTAAAGTATAACTTTAAAATCATAAAAATAAACTTTCATGCCTCACTTTTGCTTTTGATGTCAAAGTTTGTCTTCCTAAACAATTTATATTCCTAAATAATTCATCATAACTACAGTTTTTAAAATAGTGTTATCTTTTTAATTCTCACAGTGAATATAAAACCTATCACTCTTGTAAGTTGTTTTAAAATTATGACTATGTATTGCTTATATAATTGCTTTGTAGTTAGCAATATTTAATTTTTTAAATGTATTTTAGTACTGGGTCTATAGGGTCTCACTATGTAGATCTCACTCATACTAATTCTCCTTTTTTTTAGCCTCCCAAGAGCTGGGTTTACAGGCACACGCCACCATGCCCAGTCTCAATTGCCATCTCAGTGCACCCTGGGGCAGGACCAGCATGACAAACTGGGGACTGAACCCCAGCTGCTGCACTCTGCCTAAGCAGGCACTTTAGTCTGCTGAGCTATCTGGCTGGCCCAGCAATATTTAATTTTAATATAACTGACTTCCTTTAGTTATAAAGAAAGTTTCATTGCTCTAGAGTTAGCCTACTACTGATGAAGCCTTCCTTTGCTTTTTTCATTTGTAAAAATTTATTTCTCCTTCATTTTCTAAGCAATGAAATTTTTATTGACAGTTCTTTTTTTTTTCCTCAGCACCTGAAGGTATCATACCACTTTTTCCTGGCCAGTGGGATTTGCTGAGAAATCTGCTGATATCTGTGTTGACCTATTTTTTTAAATCTCTTGCTGCTTACTGTTTTCAGTAGTTTGTTTGTTGTTTCTCTTTCTGTGGCACTGGCGTCAAACACAGAGCTTCATACAAGCTACACAAGCACTCTTACTGAGTTGGATGCCCCAGCTCTTATTTTTGATTTTGATTTGATTATAGTATGTATTAGAACTTGGTGGTTCTTTTTTTAGTTCAATTTTATCAAAGGCCACTGAGTATTTTATAACTGGATTTTGTTTTCTTTCATCAGATTTGGGAAATTTTTATCCCTTATTTTTATATGCTTTTACACTCTTTAAACATTTCTTGTTTTTAAGGATTTCCATCATGTTTGTAAGCTTTCTCCATGATATCTCACTGTTCCCAGAGGTCTTTATTCTTTTTCATTCTATTTTTCTGGATTATTTCAGTTTTCCTGTCTTCAAAATTACTGATTCTTTCTTCTGCTTGATAAAGTCTGCTGACAAAATTTCCTACTGAATTCTAAAATTTAGTT
>PVKA01041081.1:0-18339 GCA_004027165.1 Ctenomys sociabilis | reverse complement strand
AGTCTTTTTTTTTTTTTGAGACAGGGTCTTGCTATGCAGTTTGGGTTGGCTTTGTGCTTGTTTTTTGTAGCCCCTAGGCTTGTCTTAAACTTGCGGTGATCCTCCGGTCTCAGCCTGCCAAGTACTGGGATTACAGGCATGCCTCAATAATTAACATCATACTAAGTGGTCAAAAATAAAAATTATGAGCCTTTACTTTAAAATCAAGAACAAGACAAGGATGTCCAATATCATGACGCCTATTCAATATAGTTCTAGTAACCTTAGCCAAAGCAATTAGACAAGAGAAGAAAAGAAATAAGGATGGGAAAGGAAGAAATTATATTATTGTTACTTACAGATGATATGATATTCTACATATAAGACCTCTAAAATACCACCCTAAAACTTCTAAATATAATACAGCTGAACATGTCAGTTTTTAAAGATGATAGTCTTTTTATGACATCTTACATTTATCATAACTTTCCACATGAGAAACAGATTTGTTTCATACAAATTAATCAATAATTTTTGTATAATGTGTAAATCCTTTCACTTTCCTTCAAAAATTTGGAAAACAAACATCAATGTTTCTATTTATCTATTTATTTATATATTTTTGTGGGATTACCAGGAATTAAATTGAGGACCTTGTCCTTGGCAGGCTGGTAATGTGCCACTGAGCTATATCCTCAGTCAAATTCAATGTATTTAAAATCACTTTTGCTGTAAGTCCATAAATTCTAGTTTCCGACTATACATCCATTTTCTTTTCTAGATAGGTAGGTAGATGAATAGGTGGATAGATAGGTAGATAGATAGATAGATAGATAGATAGATAGATAGATAGATAGATAGATAGATAGATAGATGATAGATACTTGGTACATGGTCTCAATACACAGCCCACACTCACTGATTCTCCTTTATCAGCCTCTCCAGCACTGGGATTATAGGCTTGCACCACCTCGCTGGGTCTCAATTTCAGGCTCAGAACATCTGCGGGCCGGGCCAACATGGCATGCTGTATCGGGATCAAATCCTGGTCCCTGTGCTTACGTAAACAAGTACTTAGTCCGCTGATCTATCTTGCCAGCTCTATACACCCATTTTCTATCTCTCACCAACTGATAAGTAATATCTTTACGATTTTGAAATAGTTTATGGCTCTCAGTATCAATTATGTTAGTTCAATGTCTTTGAAATTCAATTTGATTGTTTCTTGCTCACAAATCATCAAATATACTCTACATACTTTGAAGACTCATAATATATTGCGAAATTATATTTACATGCACCTCTGTAGAAGGATTTTATTTCCTCATATTCCATACATTATTGGCCTTGAGTTTCTTTTCAGTAGTTTTCAAGTTCAATGAATTAAAAGCCATGCACAATGGAAATATCATTGCCATACTTGCATCATGAGTGTATGTGATTCATATACTTTTAAATTGACATTATATGTTTTAAATGTTTTATATTTATCTTATAAATATATGTGTATAAATTTATAGGTACATATTTTTATAAAAATATATACAGTACTTTTCCACCATTAGTTTGTATTCTTGCATTTATATTAACTTCAGCTGTATGAGAAAATCATTGAATACTCTTTAGAGAAAATTTTGTTGTTATTTAGGAAAGCACTACTATAAACTGATAAAGCAGGGCTCTTTATTTTGTGTACTTCTCTCTCTCTCTCTCTTTATATATATATATATATATATGTATATATATATATATATATATATATATATATATATATATATATATATATATATATATATATATACTTAGAAGGATCCCTTATTCTATTTAAATCTACTATAATAGGTAACAGGAATATTTCATGTCTTTTTATATAAAATGAATTATATATATATATAATATGGAGTCTCACTATGCAGCTCGGATTCCTCATAGTGATGCTCCTGTTTTCTGCCTCCCCAGTGCTGGGATTACAGGACTGTGCCACCATGCCTGGATTCCATATTTTTATTTTTTGTGCATAAGTTTAGATGAAAAATATTTTCTAATTTATGTACATAAAAACAAAAATTGAAAGGTTTTGAGAAATGAATGGTTTATATTAGAAATAATAATGCATTATCACATTTCCATTAACACTTAGGAATATGTACCTTCAACCTCCAACTTTAAAAAGGTTTAAAATTATTTTATTAACCTTCAGATATATACATATATATATATATATGTATATATCTGTTTTTCAGACTTATGTTTATAAAACTGGAATAACCTGAATATGTGAAAAATTTTGTTTATATTTTTTATTTTTTTATCATGGATCTTGTAATATTGTCAAGTATGTATACTTGTTTTACAACTTGATTAAAAATATGAAGGAATGTAAGGTTTATGCTGCTTTGAAAGCATTTTTGTATATAAAGCAGGATAATACTGTTACAATTATTTCTCCCAGACTTACACTGTTGTAAATCTTGGTGCCTTAGAAATAGAAAGAATAAAATATTCATAGTAATAGCTCACCATACTTCAGTTTACATGACAATAAAAGCATAAAATTGGTCTCATTTTCTGGTATTTGAAGTTTACAAAATTTATGTATTTTTATAATATTAGAGAATCACAACCTCTGTGAATATATTTATTGGTGAAATATGATCTCTATTGAATGGAAATATTTTATGGAAAGGTAAAATGGAGCTTACAAAAATACATATTATATAGAATAATTTAGCATTTCTTTATAGGTTTAAATTTCTTCTTTTTGTTTTCCTCCCAATGCTAAGTGTGACTGGTGGAAACCACTGTCTACGTTTCAGGCAGACAGTTATGCCTGTGTGATTTATTTTTCTTTGTAATAAATTTTTAATTGAATTTACTTTAATTCCATTTCAGATTTACAAAAACATGTGAAAATGATATAGAAAGTTTAGTACTATTTATTTATTTTAATTACAAACAAATTAATATCTATTAACTTTTTATGATTGTATATAAGGTATTTCAACTTTATTAGAATTTAATAGAAGTGGTTACATTCTATTAATTGTCATGTCCACAATATCCATATTTAGTTAGAAAGATTTATTGGGATTATTTTCTGTTTGATAATATTGACAGTTTGAAGAGTAGTGGTCACGTATTTGTACAATATATCTCAACTTGATTAGGTTTGATGTTCTTTTTTTTTTCTTCATCTTTTTTGTATTTAAGGAAAGGGTCAACAGGGTGTTCAGGATTTCACTACTAGATTGGACTCATAGTGATCTACCTGTTTACAGCCTCCCAAGCGCTGGGATCATAGGTGCACACCATTATACCCAGTTTCAACTGCTGTCTCAGTGCATCTTGGTGGCAAGGCAAGCACAGCAGACCTGGGGATTAAATCCCCAATCTCTATGACTTCTTGCAGGCACTTTAATACACTGAGGTATTTGGATGGCCTAGGTTTGATGTTCTTACAGGGTAGTGCAATGTTGTCCATTTTTTCTTCCTTTGATAATTTGTACACACAGCTATGTCAGTGTGTACAGAAAAATATTATCTTACATTTTGATCTACACTCAATAGTGCCTTAATTAGTATTTGGTGAAACCATGTTAGGCTGGTCTCAGAGAACAGTACCAAATGACACATTCTAATAATTTTTATTTTACCATTTTTACTTTATTAAATTTCTCCTCCTACTCTTATTACATATTTGCTAATTCTCTGTGTGTATTACAAAGCCAAATATCTTTCCAAGTTAGACTGATTCATTTTCTTGGAAAACAACATTTGAAATTATTAAGTAGTTTCTAAAATGTGTGTGTGTGTGTGTACAAGGTTTGTGTGTCTATAAGTGTGAAAGTGTTCTTTTCATTATGATGCTCTTGAATGTTGCTAATTTATTTTTTTCTTTTAATATTTATTTTTTTAAATGGAAATTTTACTCACTCTTAGAATTTTAGGAAGAAAACAATAGGACATAAACATTACAGAATGAGACAAGTTTGCAAAGTTATGTAACTGAATCAATGACTAGAGTAATACAATCAAGAAACCCAAGCATGAAAAACGTTTTAAACTCTTTTCCTCCTTTGTTATTTTTTTAATTTAATTTTTAATTTTTATTTTTATTGAACAACAAATAGCAATGAGACAGTTTCAAGACAACTTGACATGGCAGATTTAGTAAATTAATACATTGAAAACTGTTCTCGTAATGTTTTGGTATCGTACAAAGTGCATACATGATATTATATTTACAGACACTATTATAGCAGATATCTCGAATCAGTGAATTAAGAGAGTGCAGCTGTTTACTTATCTTGATTTTTATAGCTGAATTATATCACAGGTTCAATAATTAATACTTTCTACCTTGTTATTTTCCTAGAGGTTGGTGATAGTAATAGAAGCCAACATAATATCTTGTCCAACTACTATTAATGCAAATCATGTTTCTCATAGAACTATGGAGAAGCACTGCACATTTGTCCCAACTGCATTGTTTATATGAACACATAATGGTTCTTCTTTATATCCCCCGTTTTTTTGTCTAGACCTGTCAAAATGGGCACTCCCTTGTCAGAAAACCATTTTAGGTGCCTGAACTCAGCGACACAATCCAACACCGTCCAGCATTCCACAATAATAGTGAGTTATCTGAAGAAGTTGTTGACTATACCTATTTAGAGCTCAACTTACTGTTATGGCCCCGCATCACATACCTCATTTTTATACTTTTCTGCTGGATAGTTAAGACCAAGACCTATACACAAAAAGATGTAGCTTTTGTTTTTGATGAGGTCAGTGAAGTCCCCTCAGGGTTTATCTTGTAATCCTATAACTTACTCTGTAGATCTTTTGTCTGAGTCAGCCATGTGGATGAGTCACAGCCAATGCTTGATCAGATTGCTCTCTGTGAGAGCCTCAGAGAAAGTTTTCTATCCATGTGACTCTCTCCAGGTACACTATACATCATTAATCGCTTTAATCTGTGGCTCCTAATCTCCTTGATCAGAAAATTTGGGGCACAACTGAGTTTCATGATGTTGCAGTACAGGTTCTCCTATGTCCTGAGTCTTCGTTGACCTTGAAAGTTTAGGGCCAAAATGTTGGCTGGTCTTGGGGCTCTTCTATTTCTGCAATTTTGATCTGTGACCTTAAGTTGTTAACCATCCAGAAGAAAAGATAATTGGTACTCTGCAGCATATGCTGTTCAGTTTGCCCTAACAAACTTACTAAATTCTTTTTAGTTGTTGTACATTACTATTTGTATTTTTTCCTTTGACTTCTTATACTAAGAATACTATATGATATTTGGACATGTGTGTCTCAATAATTCCACTTTTGAATATAGGTTCAAGTGGCATCCACTTCAATATAAATGCTTCAAGTTTATCAGTCTTTATAGCTGAGTAATACTCCATTATATAGAAATACCATATCTTTTTCAACCATTCCTCATGTGACAGACATCTTGGTTCTTTCCAAGATTTTGCTATCACACATTGTACTGCTATAAACATAGGTACACATATATCACTATGATATAATGATTTCAGTTCCTCTGGGAAAATTCCCAGTAGAGGGATAGCCAGCTTGAATGAAAATTTCAGTCCTACTCCTTTGAGAAGTCTCCATACTGATCTCCACAAGGGCTGAAACAGTCTACATTCCCACCAGCAGTGGAGAAGTGTTCTCTTTTCCTCATAACCTCTCCAACATTTGTTGTTGGTTGATTTCCTTATGATAACCATTCTTTCTGGAATGAGATGGTATCTCCGTGTTGTTTTTATTTGCATTTCATGAATGGCTAGAGAAGTGGAACATTTTTTCATATATTTATTCACCTCTTTAATTTCATCATCTGAGAATTGTGCATTAACATCAGATGCCCATTTTTTAATTGATCATTAAATTTGAGGGCCTGAATGTACATTAGTTCTTTATATATTCAAGACAGCAGACCTCTGTCTGATTGCTTGTTAGTTAGGATTTTTTCAAAATTTGTGGGTTGTCTTTTTACTTTGTTGACAATTTCTTTTGATGTGCAGAAACTCCTCAGGAAGTGTTGATTCCAGTTGTTGATTCTTTCAAGTGTTTCTTGGGCAAATATATGTTGTTCATGAACTTTACCTACCACTATGTCTTCCAAACTTCCTCCTACTTTCTCTTCCAGAAGATTGGGTGTTTCTGTTTTAATATTTGGATCTTTAGCCCACTTTGTCTGTAGCTTCATGCATGTTCATAGAGCTATGTCAAGTTTTAGTTTTCAGCATATAGAAAGCCCGGTTTTCCAGCACCATTTGTTAAAGAGGCTATCTTTCTTCCAGTAAGCTTGTTTGGCCCCTTTGTCAAAGATCAGGTGGCTGAGTGTGTTTGTAGATGCCTATGTGTCTTCTAATCTATTCCATTGATCCTCAGGTCTATTTTCTTGCCAATACCATATTGATTTCATCTCAATGGCTTTGTAGCAAAATTTCAAGTCAAGAACTGTGATGCCTCCTGCCTTATCTTTATTGGCCATGATTGCCTTTGCTATTCTAGTTCTTTTTCGGTCCCAAATAAATTTTAGGAGCGATTTTTTAGGTCTTGGAGGTATGTTGGTGTCATTTTGATAGGGATTGCATTAAATCTGTACAGCAATTTTGGGAGTATGGCCATCTTCACGATGTTTGTTCTTCCTATCCAGGACCATAGAACATTTTTCCATTTTCTGAAATCCTCCATAATCTCTTTTATTAGGGTGTTGTAATGTTCTGTGAAAAGTTCTTTGACTTACTCGGTTAAGTGAATTCTGAGGTATTTCATTTTCCGTGGTGCTATTGTATAAGGTATTGTTTCTATTGTTTCCCTCTCAGTGTGCTTGTTATCTGTGTAGAGGAATGCTATTGACTTTTGAGCATTCACTTTGTATCCTGCTATCCTACTGAATTTTCTCATCAATTCCAGTGGTTTCTTGGTGGATTTTTTTGGGTCTTCCAAGTGAAGTATCATGTCATCTGCAAATAGTGATAATTGAACTCCTTCTTTACCTATTCTTATTCCTTTTATTTCTCCCTCTTTTCTAATGGATGTTGCTAATGATTCCAAAACTATATTGAATAGGAGAGGTGATACAGAACATCCTTGTCTTGTACCTGATTTAAGAGTAAAAGATTTCAGCTTTTCCCCATTTCAGATTATATTAACTTTTGAGTTGTCATAGATTGCTTTTATCAAGTTAAGTTAGAGTACATTTATTCCAATATTCTGTACGACTTTGAACATGAATGAGTGTTGGACTTTGTCAAAATCTTTCTCTGCATCAACTGAGATGATCATGTGGTTTTTAGATTGCAGTCTATTAATATAGTGTATTACATTTATAGATTTTCAAATATTGAACCATCCTTGCATCTCTGGGATGAAGCCTACCTGGTCATGGTGTATGATCTTCTTGATGATTTGCTGTATTCTATTTGCTAGGAATTTATCAAGTATTTTTGCCTCTATGTTCATGAGGGAGATTGGCCTGTAGTTGTCCTTTTTTGGTTGTGTCTTTCCCTGGTTTTTAAATCAGTATAAAACTTGCCTCCAGAAATGATTTTGGGAGGACTGCTTCCTTTTCAATTTCATTGAAAAGTTCGATCACTGTAGGTATTATATCTTCTATAAATTTCTTGTAGAATTCAGCTGTGAATCCATCAGGACCTGGACTTTTCTTTGTCGGTAAACTTTTTATTATGTATTGCATCTAATTGGTTGTTGTTGGCTTATTGAGAGTTGTTCTATCTTCCTGGTTCAGTTTTGGTAATTTGTACCTTTTGAGGAATCTGTCCATTTCTTCTGTGTCTTCTACTCTGTGAGCATAAAGATTCTCAAAGGACCTATTGATAATCTTCCGAATTTCCACTGGGTCTGTGATGATTTTACCCTTTTCATTCTTATTGCTTGTGTTTGTATTTTTTTTGTTCCCTCTTTTTGATGAGCATAGCTAGGGCCTTATTGGTTTTATTTATTCTTTCAAAGAATAAACTTTTGATTTGTAGATTTTTGGACTGTTTTTTTCTTCTCAATTGAATTAATTTCTGCTCTAATCTTTGTGATTTCTTCCCTTATTTGTGCTCTCGGTTTTTGTTTGCTCTTCTTTTTCTAGATGTCAGAGGTGCGACATTAGGGTGTTTATTTGTTTCCATTCTGTTTTCCTAATGTGTGAGTTCATAGCGATGATTTTCTCTCGAAGAACTGCTTTCATGGCATGACGTAAATTCGGGTAAGTTGTGCTTGAATTTTCATTGAATTGTAGATATTGTTGGATTTCTTGTTTAATTTCTTCTGTGACCCATTGATTGCTGAGTAGGGTGTCACTTAATTTCTATGAATTTAGTGGGCTTTTCTGGTTTCTTTTGTCATTTATTTACAGTTTCATTGCACTGTGGTCAGATAATATGCATGGGATAATTTCTATTTTCTTGTATATATTTACACATGACCTTTGTACTAGTATGTCATCTATTTTGGAAAAGGACCTGTGTGCAGTTGAAAAAAATGTGTATTCAGCTGTGATTGGGTGGAACACTCTGTATATGTCCACCAGGTCCATTTATTACAAACTCTCATTCAGTTCTGCTACTTCCTTGCTAAATTTTTGTCTGGTTGATCTATCTTTTTGAGATATGGGAGTGTTAAGTTCTCCTGTTTAGATTGTGGTCTTAGATATTAGGTTTTTCATGTCCATTAAGATTTGCCTAGCTTAGTTAGGTGTTCTTGTGTTTGGTGCATATATATTTATGAGTGTTACCTCTTGCTCTTGAATGTTTGCCCTGACCAATATATAGTGGCCTTTGTCTCATTTAATCCTTCTTGGTTTGAAGTTGAGACTGTCTGAGAAGATAATTGCTACTCTTGCTTTTTTTCTGAGGTGCTGGGGCATGTAGTTTTGTTTTCCATCCTTTGACTTTGAGCCTATGAATGTCCTTTTGAGCTAAGTGTGTTTTTGTATACAGCATATTGTTGGATTTTGTTTCCTAATCCACTGTGCCAGTCTATTTCTCTTAATTTGTGAATTGAGTCCATTTATATTGATGGTTATAATTGAAATGTATTGACTTATGGTTGTCATGATATTTACCTGGTGTTGTTACTCCTTTGTATCTTGTGTTTAGTTGTCTGTCCTGTTTAATGGGTTCCTTCCATTCTCATTCATGGAGTTCTGGCCATTGTGGTCTCTCTCTAGAACATCTTTCAGCAGCCTGTGAAGCAATGGGTTTATCATCATAAATTTCTTCTGGGACCCATTGATTGCTAAGTAAGGTGTTGCTTAATTTCCATGAATTTAGTGGGTTTTTCTGGTTTCTTTTGTCATTTATTTCCAGTTTTATTGCATTGTGTTCAGATAATATGCATGGGATAATTTCTGTTTTCTTGCATATACTTACTTGTTCTTTGTCGTGAAAGTATTTCACTTTTCCATCAAACTTGAAAGAGAGTGTTGAAGGGTATAATAGTCTGGGCTGGAATTTTTTTCATATAGGACTTGAAAAACTGTTCCATGATCTCCTTGCCTTCATAGTTTGTGTAGAAAAGTCAGCTATAATTCTGATGGGTTTTCCATTAAATATCATCTGCTTCTTCTCTCTAGCAGCTTTCATTATATTATTTTTGTGTTGGATTTCTGGGATCTTGCCTATTATATATTGCAATGTGTTTTTACTTGGGTTGAAGTTATTTGGTGTTCTGTATGCTTCAGTTACCTGAATGTTGGATTGTTTCCTCATATTTGGAAAGTTTTCTGCAATTACTTCTCTGCAAATTCTTTTTATGTCATTTGTATTGACTCTTTCATTCTCAATGAAGAATGTGTTAATTGATACCAATTAATCTCCGATTTTTCATCCTGGTGTCATCTTGCAGGTGATTGATTATTTTTTCCTGCATTTTAAGAGATATTTTCTCACATTTTCACTAGCTGCTCCAGCTTCTTTAAGATCAGAAACTCTGTTTTAGCTTTCACTCAAATGGTTTTGTAGACTTGTGATTGATATTTTTAGTTCTTCTATATCTCTTCAAGTGTTTCATGCCTTCTATTTCTTTTTCGTATTGCTCATTCAAGGAATCCATCATATTTCTGATCTCAGTTTTTTTATCCATGTCTTCTTTCGAGTTAGTTATTAATTCTTTTTCTGTAGAGTTTCTTCCAAGTTGGATTTCCTCTGTGTATTTCCACACTTGTTTCTCTGTTTCAGATGCTATGATTTCAAAGAATTCTTTCTTTTCAAAGAATTCTTTTTTGATTGTAGACATTATTTCTGCTGTGAGTTCCTCATGACATTTCTGCTGTTATTTCTTTGCTTCAGACACTGTTAATTCATATGTTCCAGCTGGAATATTGCTCTCTGCACTTGTTCTGGGTAAGCATTCGTCCCCCCTCCCCATTGTTTCTGGATTTGATTCTTTATTTCACATGCTATGTATTCAAATATTTCTTTCTCATTTGCAGAATTACTTCTCATCTGATTTCCTCTATGCCTTTCTGCTGTTGTTCCTTTGCTTCCGTTTGTGTAGATTCATTCATTTCAGTTGAGCTAGTGTACTCTGCACATACTGGTGGACACGAGGCCTGGGATTGCATTTTTCTCCATTTCCATGTCATTTTGTGTAGCATGACCTCTAACCTTTGGTGTACAGCTTTGTTGCAGCTATAACCTTTGTGTGTTTTTAGATTCGGGTGCCAATCTACTAAGTTTGAGATTATCCAGTTATGCCTATCCTGGATCTAGCTGTTGTGTTCAGTTCCTTTTTGCTGCAGCTCCTGTGGTTTCCCTCTGTTGGTTCTCTGGTCAGGCGAGCACGAACCAAACAGGGATGCAAAATGAACAGTGAAAATTCCCACTTTCTTGGTTGGCTTTAGGGTGAGGATCCAGAAAGTTGCAGGGGTCAGCCCTCCTGTCTCAAGCAGGTTGCTCTCTAGGTGGCCGGGCCTGGGCTTTGGTGGGTCTGCTGGGCTCCCAAAAGGATAGTGGATGTTCTTATTCACCTAGTAGGCTGTGCTGGGTCAGCCAACCTGTGCTGGGTCCGTGCCATAGGCCGGAACCAGAGAAGGTTAGGACATGTTCCTGCGGCACTGCCAGCCTGGAATTCTCACTCCAGGCCGAGCTGCCCTAGTTCTGGGGCCATGGGTTGGGTCCGGAGATTGCTGGGAAATGTCCCTCTGGTGCAGCGGGCCTGGAGCTCTCCACTCACTGAACTTTGATACCCAGGGATTCGAGGAAATTTCCACTCACCCAGTGGGCTTTAGGGCAGGGGATCCAGGGAGCTACTGGTGAGTGGTCCCTGAGGTTTCAGTTCTGTCACTGGCTTGGAGTTCTTGGGGGCAGGTATCCGGGTAGCGCGTGTGGGAAGAAGCCAAAGTCTCTCCCTCAGACTCACTACACACTCACTGATCTGGGAAGCCTGGTGAGTCGTGCAAATTCCCATTCACTGGGAGAGCTTGGGGCGGGATCCAGGAGGCTGCCAAAATCGGCCCTGGCCCCACTGTCTCAGGCTTGTCTCTCTGGCCGGGTGGGTATGGACGGGATCTTAAATGATAATTTAATACCCATCTTTGAGGGGACTCAACAAGTAAAATGCGGATACAAAGGAAGAGTCTTTCTGTGTTTGTATAAACAGTGCAGTTAGGATACATATTTAGTAATTTTTCATAATTCTATGAGAAGAAAGATTTGCACTGATAGTGTTTGGACATATATCCTGTCTGCTTCTTTTACTATGTATAATCACTAGGGAGATAACAATGCAAAAAGTATTAATTGTTGAAACTGTAGTATAATTCAGCTTTAAAAAAAAGATAAGTATACAGGTACATTCTCTTAATTCATTGATTATAGGCATCTGCTCTAATAGAGTTTATAAATAGAATATCATGTATGCACCTCATACAACAAAAAACCACTATGAAAATAATATGCAGTGTATTAATTATTGAATCTGTCCTAGTAATTTGATTTGAAACTGTCTCACTGCTGTTTGTTCTTCAATAAAATAAAAATAAAAACATACGTGAAAAACTTAAACATGACAATGGGGCAAATTATCAGGAATTTTACATTTTTGCTTTGTACAATGGCGTTTCTATTATTTTTATGAGAGTATGTTCTGTAACAAAATTAGAAGTCCTTCAAAAATAAATAATTTCTCCATACCTTTACTATAGTATGTGCCCTTCAAATACAGGAAAAAAATCATACAAGTGAAAACATGAATTATACTTAAAAATTGTAATTGTATTTAGTTCAAGTTTACTAGAATTGTGAAACCTTTTTAAAAATTCTAAAATCTCCGTGAATTTTATTAACTATTTTTCAAGAACATTTTCTGTTATCCATTAGTTTTCATTAAGAATATCAGGAAATTTGCTAAAATAAATTGATAATGTAATGGAAAATATTCAAATAAGAAGATAGTACTTACATAAATCTCTCTTACCCTGAGTCTTAAATGTGTGTATATATTTTTGGGAATTAAATTTCAGGAAATTATAGTTAACTTCTATTCAATAATTTAATATGTTAAGTATAAGAGTAGAAAGCATTTGTACATCAATTACCTGATATATAGTTGGAAGCCCACCTTTTTCTTTAAGAATTTTTGAGTTTCTATTCATTTCGTAAAATTTTACGATTTTTACATATTTTTCCTATAGCCCAAAATAAATTATGATTCTTAATATTTAGACTGAAGCAGTGATTATTGGCTGAAAACTATAATGTCATGAATTCTCATATATAATGAGTCTAACACTGGTTTTCTCTAAGTGTCCATGCAGAATCTCAGAATGTGATTTTATTTGACTAAGATACTGTAATAATACCATGAGGATAAGGGACAGAAGATAAGATTGTTTGCATTTTGGTAGACCCTACAGCTAAAGTCTAGTTGTTCTCAAAAGAAATGGAATGAAAGAAATCACAGCTACAGGAGAGAAGCTTGGGTGAGAAATCATGTGAAGACTGAGACAGAGATCATAGTTTTGCTGCAACAAGACAGGTGTATCAGGCAGGGGTCCCTAGATAAAACTGACTTAAGATAAGTTGTATACATATAGAGGGATTTTCAAGATTGGCCTATAATGCTACATGCAGAATCCTGTGGGGAAGAGTGAAAAAGGGTTGGCTTTGAGCTGGATATAATGAAGCATCAGTACCAGCAGACTGAAGAACATGCTAAAACCAGGAAATGATATCCAAGGGAAAGGGAAGACTGTAGTTCCTTGTAAGAAAGCCTTCCTTCCTTGTTTATCCTTATAATGCATTCAGTGGCCAAACCTCTTGGTTTTCACCGCTCAATCCCAGGTTGGGTCTTCTGTCTTCAGCAAATGTCCCTCAGTCACAGTGAACGATGCTAATACAATTAATTGGGCATTTCTTTCTCAATGTGACACAATTATCTCACTATCACACTAAATTTAATCTGAAAGACTAATATTTTGACAAAAAGTGTCACATCTTCACCACCTTAATTTCAGAGTTCTCCTCCAGGAGAAAAGTTAAATTTATAAATCGTCAAGAAGACTTGTGGTGCTTTTGACTGCCTTTGCCCTCCAAGATTTGGCCCAGTGGTGTTTTTGAATGGGACAACCCATATTCTATGGTGAGGAAATGAACTACTGTTTTTGGAGAAGAAATAAAATTATTTCAATGAAATATGTTTACTCATGGTGAACTTACAGAAGGCTATAAAAAGAAATCATACAAGGTACTTACCTTGTTTTATCTACTTCAGAAATCTGGGGCAGAAGTGTGGGTAGACACAGGAGGACATTCTTGGAGGGGAGGTAAATCACATATTCTCACATATTAAATGTAAGACCAAAGACAAACTAATAGTCTTTGAGAACATTGATGATGTATCTTTAACAAAGAAGAATCATAATGGAATGCTATACATGGTTATGTGGCAAGATAGTAATCTTAAGAATTTCTAGGAACTTAATTGACCAAAGATGAAAATGATAAAACATTTAAAGATCTAAAATAGAGATATAATAATCTATCACAAACCTCCTAATAATGAAGAGCTGCAAAATAAATCCTGTCAGTTGCATCATTCTGCTCAAAAAATAGCCTCTAATTCCCTATACTATTTCTATCCAGAGAACAGTGAGAATTTCATAACTTGATCTATGTTGTGTACAAAACCATGATACCAAAACAAAGGAAGGCATAATTTGAAGAAATTATAGGCTTAATTCATACATTATGTAATTGGAGTTCTTTTTTTTACTAAAAAATAACACATCAGTTCTTAAATATTAAAATAGCAATGGAATTGCCAATCTCTGACAAAACTAAACAAAAAAGGCAATCCAAAATAAGGACCATTTTGTATCTGTAGATACAAAATAAGATAGATATAGAGCTATTTTCTCTTAATTCAATGAGAAGAAAATGTTGTACTAATAGTGTTTGGGCAGGATATCATGTCTGCATCTTGTGCTACAAAGATAACAATATGCAATGTATTAATGATTGAAGCTGTCCTACTAATCTGTTTTGAAACTCTCATTTCTATGTGTTTCTCAATAAAATAAATTAATTATTTAAAATAAAGTTTTATGTATCAGAACCAAGAGAGTTACTTCAGGAATGCATTGATACTTGCACACATGGAAAGTGTTCCAAGCAATGCCCAGAATTAATAGAATGGAGGAGATAATGTGGTCTTCATTGATATAGAGATTGGGGCAATAGCTCAGCAGGCCAAGTGCCTGCATGGCAAGCACAAGGAGCCTGGTTTGATTTCTGGTACTGCATGCTATACCAGTCCCAGAACCCCATGCATTTCAAGCCAGCCATCTGAACTGAGTATGGTAGCACACAACTGTAACTCCAGTGCTAGGGAGGCTGAGACAAGAGGATCACTGAGATGCGCAGAAAGTCCTTGTACCAATTTAAAAAAGATTAAAAGAGAAATAAATTGATACAGAAAACTAGCAATTTCTAAAATCTTGCCATAATAAGACTCTGAGAAAATTAGAATTTCAAATAAATTTAAACTGATAAATAGTGCTACGAAAACACATAGCTTATGTCACACTTGATTTTGAAAGGCTAAAAGTCATCTTGTAATATAAAAATAAAATGATTTCTGTTCTTGTCACTTTTATTCAATATTTCACTGAAAGTTCTAACCAAATCAAAGTTCTAACCAAATCAGTTAGTCAAGCATAACAAAGAGAACATATCCAAATTGTAAAGGTTTAATAGTGTTACCACAGAAAATATTTCTGAGTCCTGATCCACAGTAGCTAGTAAATGTGATCTTATTTGGAAATAGTCTTTGTAGATGTAATAAAGTTAAAATGTGGTGCGCTAAAAGGAAATTCCTTCAATCTATTAAATTTAGTACAGTTTACTTGAGCAAATAAAAACAAATAAAGCAAACAAAGCCATTGTCAGCTTCCAGAAACAGATCAGGTTCTAAGAACTTCAAGTAATAATGTGATCTGACAATATTTATGGGAAATGTAAGTGAAGTATAGAGGCAGTTTAGTTGGTTACAGCTTAATTGGTTCTGTGGTGAGAGAGCCTGCTCTAATTAACTAAATCTCTCCTGCCACAATTAGATACTTATTGGCTTGGTCTGTTGGCCCAGGTGTACCAGCCTTGTCCAAAACAATGGCCTCATACAAAAATTTTATTCAATATGTCAATCTCAGCCTCAACCCATTACTTGGTATCACTTAAGAAAAGGAGAGAGAAAAAACAAAGCAAACTAGGGCAGAGAAACAGAGACAGGGAAATCATTCCGCAATAGGGAGGCAAAGTTTTGAGGTTTGTGGCTACATTATAATGCAAATGGATTCTGGCAACCGTAGACTCTAACAGAGGCATAAAATATTTCTTCTCTTATAATCTCCAGGAAAATTAATGATGAAATATAAATAAATGACTCCTTTTAGAATGGTTTTATGTAACTCAAGTTTACACAATCTGCTACAATAACCCTAGGAAATTAATGAATATGTCTCAGAATATAGGATGGCTAGGCTTACAACTTTGTGATTATTTGAAATATATACATAATTTGTACTTTGAATTTTGGTGTTTTATAGGGAAATACTACATAATCAAATACTGTTTCTTACTACTAGAGAACGACGTTAACTTGAGCTCCTAATCACTATCTCAGGGTAGATTCATGATACTCTGTAATGTTCCACGTACTCCACCAGGTGTTGATCGTTATGACTGTATGATTCGTTTATTGAATGTACTATCAACTTTATACATTCACGGTGGGTTGAGGTTTGCTGGAAATATTATTTTAGAGAAACTAGGTATATATCACATGGAATTAATAACCATGTTAGCAGAAACATCATATAATAGATCACAAGAAACAAAGCAATATTGTTAGATTCCTTGGAACATACAAGTAAAAAAAAAAATTGCCAATATAGCTACCTAGATTAGAAAAAGAGGTAAAAATATATAGTAAAAATATGAGTTTAATGATTTCTTAAATTCCCATGAATGTAATACTGGCTCTACTGTTTCATGGGTTGCTAAACAGGATTTGAACCAACACCCACCTGACTTAAGAGGTTGAGAATTATCACTGGTCATAGGAGAGGGTATGCTTTTCTAGTAGGCATTCACTTTAGTCCATGAGGAAAATACTTATATGGATTGAAGAGGATCAAAGTTGAGCAAATTTCTAGGACTCAGAGAACAGATCCTCATGCCACCGTGAAGTACTCTATCTTTTAAAACTACTGGAATTTCCCACATTGGTTTGGAAACCACCATACACAATGAATCCTTTACATATTCTCTTTTGCTTTTCTTTTTAAAATGCTAATTCATATTGTGTGTCTGTCTCACTACTGTATATTGGAAGGAGAGATAAATATTATTTTATTTTCACAGTTTAGTTGACAGATAAGAATCATAGGTCTGGTAATTCATACTCAGTGTCTTACCCATCCTTGATGTCTATGTTACTTGTTACTCATTGCTTGGACAAAATACCAACACCCAAGATTAAGAAAAGAAAGGTTTACTTAGCTCACAGTTAGTGGAAGTTTCAGTCCATACTCATTTGGCTCCAAGGCAAATGGAGTCAGTTCATGTTGGCAGAAATCAATGAAGAGCAGAGTAGGAGCAGCAGCTGCAGTGTCTATCAAGCCTCTCTATCTTCCCTGTACCCCGATTGCAAAGACCAGAGCTACGCCAAGATAGTGGTGGTGGATGCTGTGAAGATCTGAGCTACTCTGAAGTGATGCAGCTATGACCAACCAAGTTCTTCCTCAACCCCTTTATGTATCCTTTATGTGCTGAGTCACTCTGGGGTGGACCCTCCCTGCCCTAGGGTGAACCCCCTTTCTGGCCCACTGGGTAGAGTGGGGCAGCCCAGCTAGTGGAACTGCCAAGGTTATCCAGCAAAGTTGACACAATGTATTGATCACTACAATCTACCCCCCATCAACTTGGAAACTAAACATATTTCTTAAAACTAGTCTCCAGATATAGATATAGGCATAAAACATTTTACAACTTGAAAAATGTATTACCTTAGAACTTGACATTTTGCCCCTAGGCACATAGCCACCCAAAGACTGATGTACATCCCTTTACACAAAAGGCATTTTTTTCTATCTTTAGGAATTTCTAAAGTCCTAACAGTGTCAGCAATGCTGAAAAGTCCAAATCCCACATCCCCTCCACAATCTAAGGCTAACTCTTCACTGTGATGTGAGCCCCAGTATAAATGCAAGTTAAACACTTCCAACATTCAAAGGCAGAAGATAAACTTTAACATTCCAAAAGCCATACACAGGAGGGTATAAACCATTGGAACCAAAACAAGTCCAAAATCTAGAAGGGCAAACATTAAATCCTGTAGTTCCATGTGGAACACCCGAAACAATCCGCAATGAGTGGTGAGCTCCAAAGGCCTTACATGGCTCCGCCCTTATGGCACTTCTGCTTCTAGTACCCATGTCCTTTCTCTCAGGCTACCTTTGCTCTTGCCTTGTAGCTTTCCGCACACAATCCATATTCCTGGGTCTTCGCTGACCTTGAGAGGCTAGGGCCAAAATGTTGGCGGGCCTTGTGGCTCTTCTATTTCTCCAACTCTGACTTGTGATCTTAGGTTGTTAACCATCCAGAAGAAAAGCTGATTAGTATCGTGCAGCATAGGAGAACCTGTACTGCAATATCATGGGACTCAGGTGAGCTCCAAATTTTCTGAGCAAGGAGATTGTGGAGCCACAGAGGAAAGAGATTGAAGTTCTATAGTGTGCCTGGGGAGAGTCACATGAAGAGAAAACTTTTTCTCAGGCTCTCACAGAGAGCATTCTGGTCAAGCATTGGCCGTGACTCATCCACATGG
>PVKA01041080.1:0-18319 GCA_004027165.1 Ctenomys sociabilis | reverse complement strand
GACCCTTTCCTAAAATTAAGAAAAAAGAATAGAACAATATGGGGTACACAGTGACCTCCAATGACTCAGAGCAACTGTCCATCCCAGAAAAGGCAGGGCCACTGTCACCTTTTTAGACACAGGAGTTGGAAGGCAGGCTCCTTGGCCAAGGGGGCAGAGGTTTGAGGCCAGGCTGCTGCTTCCCAAGTCCAGAGACCACAGCCAGGTCTCTCATTCTGCTGTCCTCATGGCATTTGAAATACCCAAAAGCACAGAAAATGGCTCCCACTCAAACAAGAAGGATCCAAGGAGGCAAGGGCCACTGTGCAGATTCAGAATTTCCTAAGGCGCCCCTCACTAAAGGACAGTAAATCTCTATTACTAGTCAGGTGTGGTGGTGCCTATAATCCCTGCACTTTGTAAGTTCAAGGCCAGCCTAGGCTACAAAGTGAGCTCAAAGCCAGTCTAAACTTCGTAGTGAGACCCTGTCTCAAAAGACAAAAATACAATTCTCATTAACACCTGCCTGCTTTTGCAGTATGCAGGCCTCTCCACAGGAAATGTGAACATTGTGGGTGTGGAGGAAAAGCACAACACAGTCCAGGTCACTCACTCAGCCCCCCAGGTAGAGGCAACAATGAGGCTGCCAACCTGCATCCAGGGTTCGGGCACCTCATGTGAGGCCACAGGCACTGAAGCTGCGCACCTCACCCAAGACTTGAGTCGAGACCATCAAATAATTTACTGTGAATTAACCTGCACCTGTCAAAAGGCTAGAGGGGCTGGGAAGGGAGTCAGAGCTGGGGGTGTCAGGGGTGTTTGGGACAGTTCATGCAAAGCATCCACGGGAGGGTCCGCGGTCACCTCTGTCCACCATCCCTGGGCTGGCTGGGCTCCAGTGGCACTTCCTTCTTTCCCTCTTTCCTTCCGTGTGTACCTCCTCCCTGCATCCAGCACCTCTGTGTCCTGAGCCTGGGCCGGGGCCGGGGTGGAGCACAAAGGACGCCACTGATCGTAGGCAGAGGAACCAGCAGGTTCAGGAGCCCAGGAGCATCAGAGTAAACATGCAGCTTGGCTGGATGGCTGGCTAGGGCTGAGGCTCAGGGAGCCAGCTGGGCCCTGCTCACCTGGATCAGGACAGCACACACTTGCAACTCATACACTCTGGCCCACTCTCATCTGGTGGGTTCAGCTTCCGAAGCTTGTGCTGCCGGATCTCACGAACTAGCGTATAGAAGGCATCTTCTACACCAGCATGGGGGGCCGATGGGTCACATGGGTCCCAGGGGGTCCTAGAGGGTCCCGGAGCTGAAGCCAGAGCCAGAGCGGCTGCCCTGGCGGGTTTTGGCTGATGTTTCAATGTAGGGAATGCTGTAACTGCGGGCGAGGTCCTGGGCCTGCCGAGACTCCACAGTGAGTGCAGCCAGGTCACATTTGTTCCCCACCAGCACCATGGGCACGTCATCTGAGTCCTTCACTCGCTTGATCTGCTCCCTGTACTGATGGATGTCCTCAAAAGACTTGGTGTTGTTGATGGCAAACACACAAAGGAAGCCCTCCCCAGTGCGCATGTACTGGTCCCGCATGGCACTATACTCCTCCTGACCCGCTGTGTCCAAGATATCCAGCAGGCACATCTCCCCATCAATGACCACCTGCTTCCGGTATGAGTCCTCTATCGTGGGGTCATACTCGTCCACAAAATGGTTCTGGATCAGCTGGATAGTCAGGGCGCTCTTCCCCACACCTCCTGCACCCACCACCACAAGCTTGTACTCCGTCGTGGCTCCTCCAAGGGCCGACGCTCAGGGCACTGGGGGGCTCCTACCCCACCGCTCGCTGGTACAACTGCCCCCGGGACCGGGGCCGGGGCCAGGGCCGGGGCCGGGGTGGGGCGGGGGTTCAGGCGGGCACCAACTGGGCCCGCGCATGGGCTCCGTCCGCGGCTTGTGCGGCTCGGGCTGCGGGCTTAGGGCACGGGCGGCTGGGACTCGGTTGGCCCAGTGCTCGCCCCGCCCAGGTCCTCCCTGAGCCCCTACTTGATAAATTTGCACCCATGTTTATATCTACACAATCAATCTTAGTTAAATCTTGACCAAATGTCCATCACATGAGGAATGGATAAAAAAGATGTGTTATTTTTATACAATAGAGTATTACTCAGTTATAAAGAAAGATAAACTTGAGACTTTTATAGGTAAATGGATGCATCTAGACACTGCAGTCTCAAATGAAATAAATAAGTCCCACATGTGTGAACATTGTATTGTGTCCTTAATATAATAACCTGAAAGAGTAAATAAAATCTGAAAGTTACAATAGATGTAGTAAAAGAGAAAGAAACTGGTCAAAAGGCATGAACATCTGGGATGAGGGAAGGGAGAAAAGAAGAGAAAAACAGGAAGAGGAAAAGCAAGCATGTCTACCCACAGGACAGCTGAGATGAATGCACTACTAATATCTATTGTTTGTTTGATACATAGGTTGGTTGTTTTTATTTATTTGGTACAGGGACTCACTATGCAGCTTGCACTCATGGTAATCCTCCTGCTTTTGGCCTCCCAACACTAGGATTACAGGTGTGCATCAGCAAGCCCAGCCTCAGCGGGTGGCTCAGCATACACGGAGGCCAGACTGGCATAGCACGTGGTGCTCACAGGTTTATCTAGCTCACAGTTAGTGGAGGTTTCAGTCCATACTAGGCTGGCTCTAGGGCAGAAGGCATCAGTTCATGGCCACAGAAAACAAGGAAGAGCAGAGGGGGAGCAGCAGCTCTGGCATCTATCAAGCCTCTCTCTCTTTCCTTCAGGCTGACTGCAAAGACCAGAGCTCCTCCAAGGAAGTGGTGAAGGCTGCTGTGAAGACCCGAGCTCCTATGCTGTGGTGCGGCTGTGTCTATCAAGCTCCTCCAAGGAAGTGGGGTGCAGAAGACATGCTCAACCCCTTTATATACAACCTGTGTGCTGAGCCACTCTAGGGCGGGATCCCCAGGCCCTAGGGCGTGGTATCACCATGCCCATCCAGCTAAGCTTCAGTATCTCAAGTTGACACAATGTATCAATGACCAGTTACCTCTTTTGGAGAAACAAATTATAATTTTGTGTATGTTAAAATACCTTCTGGAGAAACGTACGAAATAATTCTGTGTGTGGTAAAATACCTAGTCAGACATGTTGGCACACTCCTGTTAAGAACTTCACTTTTCTCTGGTAGTCTGTCACAGTGACAAAAAGCTGACTAATAATACAACTGACAAAGTCTGAAATTTTTCGCTTCTTGTTACTTTAATGGCTTTGTGCATCTATGAGTAGAAAGAGTAAGAGAGGAAACCCTATTAAAAAGCAGAATACAGCCTCTCATTTCAGGTGCTTCTACAATAAAACAAGACAATTACACTCTAGACAAAATCACGTCACTTAATGAATTTACCTGGAGGTAAGTAATGTCTTTTCGACAAGGTTGGCCGATCTGCAGCAGTAGCAAGAGCACAATGGCATAATTAGAGAGCAGCAAGGAAAACCATGTGATAAAGTAATGCACTTTATCACAACTTTTCCACAGCAATAAAGCACTCTCTAATAGGGTTTAAATGCCCATCACCTGAGGAATGGATGAAAAGATGTGGTATTTTTATACAATGGAGTATTACTCAGCTGTAAAGAATGATAAACTTGAAGTCTTTATATTTAAGTGGATGCCACTTGAAGATATACTCATAAGTGAAATAAACCAGACCCACATACATAAATATCATATAGTCTCCCTACAATAAGAACTCAAAAGAAGAAATACAAATAGAAAGGTACAACATAATTAAAAGGAAAGTGAGAACTTGAGGATTAGACAATGAAGAGAGGGCAAGGAGAAAAGCTAGGAGCATGGCAGGGGCAATACCATATATTTATATGCACAACATGATTAAGACAATGATCCTGAGAATCTGCAGCATGTTTTCGAAACTAACAGTTAATTGGTAGGATTCTCACCCTGAATAACTACATAAGCTGCTACCTGTGAACTAAGCAACTGTACTGAAGCTAGCAATGTGTAATAGTAGGGTCATGCTTGGAATGCTTGTCATTCTGATCTTCTAAATACTACTGCTGGTCATGTCATATCAATTACTGCTATACTGTCTCTCAAGTAAATGTTTGGTTTTTTTAAGGGTAATAAATAAAAACAAGCGACAAAAAAAAAAAAACATTTAAAATATATACTTGCAGATCAGGTCCACCTCGAGCCTGAGCTCCTGCTGCCCGCCCGGCATGCTGCACAGGAGTTACAGTATCTGCAGCAGGTGAAGCACATCCTGAGCAGTGGACCGCAAGGAGGACCATAGGGCACCAGCACACTGCTGCTGTTCATCATGCAGGTACACTGCAGCCCGCAGGATGAATTTCCCCTGCTGACCACAAAAAGGGTGCGCTGGAAGGGTTTCCTGGAGGAGCTGCTGTGCGTTATCAGGGGATCTACAAATACCAAAGAGCTGTCATCCAAAGGAGTGAAGACCTGGGCCCTGTCTATGGCTTCCAGTGGAAGCATTTTGGGGCTGACTATAAAGATATGGACTCAGATTACTCAGATCAAGGAGTTGATCAGCTGCAGAGGGTGATCCACACCATCAAAACCAACCCTGACCAGAGGATGATCATGTGTGCCTGGAGCCCGAAAGACGGCGCTCCATTTGCTGGGAAGATATCTCAGAGTAAACACTTGCCTGACAAGTGCAAAGTCCTGAGTTCAATTCCCAGTATCACACAAACAAACAAACACAAACACCAGCCATGAATAACTCAATTTATAGTTACTCACAAACTTCAACTCTGGTCTATTTAAAAAATGCTTACACATATTCAGTAAGGAATTAAAATGGATTTTTGGAATGCTGTGTGGTTATTTATTATCATCTGCATCCACTTCATGAACTAAATATGTTCACAGATATGTCTAAAATATACAGCTGAGAACAGAATAATACAGGTAAGAAAAATGAATTATGTGTTTTTGTCTAGCAATTTCTGATATCAAAGTCTGTCAGAAAAACGAAGCTATAGACGGATGAATAGTCTGTATTTTCAAGAAGTGCATGTTTGGGGTACACAATTCCTGTATAAGTGCTCTTTGCAAAAATCATTTTCCACTCAAACTCCCCAGTGAAATACATAAGGTGTGTGCAACAACCACTGCTTCCAGGTGTCCTGTCCATCTTATCACGAGCCCGGACAGTCTAATTTTATAACTATACAGTTGGCATTTCTCTAAAGGACCAGTGACTCTTTAAGAGGCTGCCTACTAGTCTCTATCTGATTTTCCTGGAGTATTTTTCTATCCAGACTAAACTATTTACTATGTTCTCAAAAAATTTTATTTGGTTCCTTCAACTTCCATCAAAAATATTTTCTCAAAAAAAAAAATAGATAAATTCCAAAAGTGAATATTTAAAAAAAAAACAAATGGCACAGTATTTCACTCAATAAAGTAATAGGAATTCAATGATGGTTGTTGTATTCCATATTGTTGGTTTCAAAATAGTTGTTCAGATTACCAGATAAAAGCATGCAAAAATTGGTGTAAATAAATAAATATATAAACAAACTGTTTTCTCTTATATTTCTTCCACCCACTACCTGGTCTCCTTGGTTATCACCATTTTCTGCCCCTGAGATACAAACTGTAACTATATTAAGGTTGGCAACATGACTTCCAGTTGCTAATTCCACATAGACTCACCCCAAATTATAATTTCCCTTTCTTCTGGGTAATAAGCTCCTATCTTTAAAAGTAAAAAGGTAACAGACAAAGGTGGATACATGAAAGTAAAGTCAACAGTTAATACAGTGAATGGGAAACTCAGAAAAGAACAAAACAGCTTGCTTAAAAGGTGCCAACGCTGACTCCCATTTCTCCCAGAGTTGGTGAAGAAATTCCGTAGATGTTGGTGGTGATGTGGACAACACAGGGCCCGGACACACTGCGGCTGCTCGCACAAGGACTGCTGAGGAGCCAAGGGGCCTGTGCTACAGCCCACACTGACACAGCCATTGTGGAGACCAGCGCGGTCCTCCCCAGATAGCAAAGGCAGAGTCAGCATGGGTCAGCAGGCTAATTTCCGAGTATATAGCTGCAGGATTTGGGATTTGTCTGCTGAACAGACACCTTCCCATATGTAACATCGCTGTATCCAGCAATTATGTATGATTTTACTTTGCCTGAGATAAACTAAAAACACACTTCCTCCACTCACATCCCCGTCAACACTGCCGCTCATGAATGCTATGTAAATAGAATCGAAGGTCATATGATCTCTAGTCTCTTTCTTCTCTGGCAAAAGCAACTCAACACAAAGCACACTGCTGCCTGTAATAACAGTTTATACCTCTTGTGTGATGTGCACCACAGTTCAGCAGTAATATAAAGAAAGTTGCTGTTAGCGATGTCATGGCGCTTCTAGATATGATTTTGTGGGGATAGCTACATCAGAACAGGATGTTATGCCAAAGGCCAGTGCATTGATTTGGAACCCTGTGACAAGCTTTCAGAAGCTATTATAGTCACTTCTTCTCCTATCAGTAACGTATGAAAGGTCCAAGGATCCCATCTCTTCAAAAACTGTGCATACTGATAACTTTTTTAAAAAAGTCTTAGCCATTCTTCTTGTATATTAATATCATAGTTAGGTTTATTATCCATTTACCTAGTGACTAGAAGTTTAAACATACTTTTGTACTACCATGTGTCATGTAAAAACTCTCTTTGAGAGCTAATATATGACTTTTCTTATATACTATTTATATTATTTTATTTTATTTTGAAGAGTTAAAAACAGAAGAAAAACAAATAGAAAAAAGACAGAAACATGATAACACACAATATATATGTTACAAATTTTCAAAACAGGAATATCTAATTAACAACGGTTGTGAATTTATATCATCAAATGGTTTTATTTCTATTGTCAAATCTGTTGCTCAGATTAACAGATATACTTATTCAAGACTGGGAAAATAATTATTTATTAGAGCCTCCTTTCAAGAAATCTTGCATTTTCCTTGTCTGTTTATGTTTTAATTTATTTTAAAGAGTACAGTAACTGATAAGACACCAGAAATGTTACACACATAGAAGACCAAGCTGAGAGTCATTCAACCATGAGTTGTGGGTGACACCTTGAGGTGTCATTTCTCAGATCACAGATAACAGCATACAGAGTTAGTTAAGATGAAAATTCTGAACATTAACTGCTATTTCAGAAAAAACTGATGGAAATTATGAATACAATCCTCTCAGCCAAACTGAGTGAATATGTACATGTTCATCCCTCCTTCCTTTTCCCCTATCTTTTCTCCTTTTTCTCATCTTTGTTGTTTAAATCAGATGCACAAGTGGATATATCATATTGTCTCCCTGGTGTAAGAACTGGAAAGAATAAGTAAACCTGAAAGGTACAATAGATGTAGGAAAATAGAAAGAAACTAAACTGAAGAATTTTTCCCATTCATTTTCCCTTTTTTCTTTTTGTTTTAGTAATTCTTTGTGTATTCTGAATACGAAAACTTTGTCAAATAACTGTGCTGATGAGAGCTTTATTCAGTCTGTGGGCTGTTTTCTTATTCATTTAATCGGATCTTCTCATGAACATATATTCACTATGAAGGTATGTCAACTTTATGATTTTTATTTTTACCTCTTTTTTATTAAAGAAATATTGTCTTACACCTTTTTTTCAGAATTTCTTTTGATTTACTTACATTAACCGTATTTGGAAAATTTTAAACTGTATTTTTCTTACTCCTGTCTACTTCTGATCTAATTGGTGCAAGAGGATAATGCTGGACAATGTCAATACTTTGATCTTTTGCATGGCCCAATGTATGGCCAGTTTTTCAGTCTTCTATACAATTGCCAAGGATATTTTACCCTACTTTGTTTTTGTATCTATTTCCTATACACGCTCTGTACATATTAAAGACACCAAACAAATATTTACAAAGTTTTCCTTAGGACTTCTGTGTGTGCTGTATTTTGACCAAAAGTTATATTAACAACCAGGAGAGTTGTGAAAATTTGCTGAACTACTATTTTGTGTATTACATTCATTATTTCCTAACTGAAGCTATACTGTCTTTATATATAGTCTAATTTATTCTGCTAAATGAAATTTTGGAGTTAGTAATGACAGTCAATGTATTACAATGGTACTGCATAGAAAAAATGTATTTCTAGTGACAATCTTGCTTATTCACAAATGGACACACATAAATAAAGATTACTTTTATTTCCTCAAGTTACAAATATGTGTTTCCTGGAAGAGAAAGTAGGATAACTCTTGAAGACATAGGGGTAAGCCAAGAGTTCATGAACAAAACTCAAATTGCACACGAAATACTTGAAAGAATTATCAACTGAGACAACCTCTTACTGAGAAGTTTTACACGTCAAAAGAAATTACCAACAAAATGAAAAAATAACACACAAATTTTGAAAAAAATTTAACTAATAAGCACTCAGACAAAGGTCTGCTCTCTAGAATTTATAAAGAACTAAAAAATATTACGGCCCTCAAATTTTAAGACCCAATCCAGAAATGGGCATCCGAGATGAATACACACTTCTTAGAGGACGAGATTATGGAAGTGAATAAATATATTTAAAAATGCTCCACATCGCTACCACATTGCATTAAATGCAAATTAAAACATCACTGAGATACCATCTCACCCCAGAAAGAATGGCTATCATAAAGAAATCAACCAGCAACAAATGTTGGGGAGGTTGTGGGGAAAAGGGAACCCTTTTCTACGGCTGGTGGGAATGTAGACTGGTACAACCATTGTAGAGATCAGTGTGGAGACTCCTCAAAAGAGTAGGACTGGAAATCCCAGTCAAGCCAGCTATTCTACTGGGAATTTTCCCAGAGGAAGTGAAAACATCATATCATACGTGTACCTATGTATAAAACAGCACAATTTGTGATAGCCAAATCTTGAAAACAACCAAGATGCCCATCACATGAGGAATAGTTGAAAAAGATATGGTATTTTTATACAATGGAGTATTACTCAGCTATAAAGAATGACAAACTCAAAACGTTTGTATTTAAATGGATGCCACTTGACCATATACTCACAAGTGAAATAAGCCAACACACATGTGTAAATATCGTACAGTCTGTCTAGTGTAAGACCTCAAAAGAAGAAATACAAATAGAAAGGTATAACATAATTAAAAGGAAAGCGAGAACTTGAGAAATGGACAACGAGGAGTGGGCAAGGACAAAAGCTGGGACATGACAGGGGGAAAGCCATGCATTTATTCACACAAGATGGGTAAGGCAATGTTCCTGAGAAACATCAGCATGTTTTTGAAACTAGCAGTTAATTGGTAGGATTCTAACCCTGAGTAAACTATACATGCTGACACCTGTGAACCAACCAACTGCACTGAAGATAGCAATGGGTAGTAGAAGGCTTGTGCTTGGACTGCCAGTCATTCTGGTCTTCTAGATATGTGCTTTTTGTCATGACATACCAATTATTACCATACTGTCTCTCAAGCAAGTTTGTTTGATACTTTTTGTTTTTTTCTTGTTTTATAGTGGGTAATAAATGAAAAAAAAAAGACAGAAGGAAAAAAAGTCACAGTATTGGCCTGCTACAATGTTCTGTATGGTTAGATTTCTAAACTTCTGTGTAAAAATATGCAATTGTTTATTCACATTCGCTAAATAGTTTTCATTTTTTGTAGGGACTGCATATTCTGTAGGGACTTAAAGTTTAACATATGAATACTTGATGGAAAATACCTGTTCTATGTTTTGCCTAAGATACTTGATATTCAGACAGATAATGAAGTTACACCCAACTGCATATGTTGTAGGGTAATAATAAGCTATTCTTCTGGAGGGTTAGCAACCTAAGTTTGCAAACCAAAAATTAGAGAAATAGAAAGGCTGCAAGGCCAGCCAAAATTTTGACCCTATCCTTTTAAGGTCAGTGAAAACTCAGGTCATAGAAGAACCTGGACTGTAACATCATGTAACTCAGTTGTGTCCCAAATTTTCTGATCAAGGAGATTGTGGGACCACAGAGAAACATGATCAATGATGTAGAGTCTGCCTAAGGAGAGTCATGTGGAGAGAAAACATTCCCTTAGGCTTTCACAGAGAGCAAATTGGTCAAGCAGTGGCAGTTAATCATCCACATGGATGACAGTGACAAAGGATCTGCTAATTGTGGTACAGGTTAAAGTACCACAGGGACTTGAATGACCCTATCAGATACAAAAGATACATTTCTTGTTATATAGGTCTTGCTTTATCTTGGTCTTAATCATCCAGCAGAAAAGTATAAAAAAACATGACATATAAGGTAAAGCCATATTAATATGCTGAGCTTGAGAGACTCAAGTCAGCAACTTGTGTGGATAACCTACTACTATTGTGAACTGCTAGACTGTGTTGGATTGTTTTGCTGAGTTCATACATCTATAGTACTTAGATGCCAATGGAATATCCATCTCTGACAGGACTGAACAAATACAAAGGAAGGTCCATTCTGTAGCCTTATATACCATATAGTTAGGATAGATATATACCTACTTTTGCTTAAATTAGTGAGAAGAAAGATTTGTACTAATAGTGTTTGGACAAGATATCCTGTCTGTGTCTTGTAACATGGATAACAACTAAGAAGATAACAATGGGCCATGTATTAACTATTGAAACTGTCCTATTAATCAGCTTTGAAACTGTCTTATTGTTGTTTCTCAACAAAATAAAATAAAATAAACAAATATGTGTTTCCTTTATTTAACACCTATCTGGTGGTACACATTTTGCTCACATGGATAGCATTTTATCTGGAATATGTTTAATCTGTAGCTCAATTAAATGACATTTGTAATATCTTTTAAAGTATCTTTATCAGTATAAGCAAAGCATACATTTTAAAATATTTCTAACAGTGAATGAGCTGTAAAGTTTTCTAAGAATTGGTTAGAGGAGGCGGGGAAGTAGCTCAGTAGAATAAGCCCTTGCCGGGTAAGCGCAAGGGCCTAAGTTCAATCCCCGGTTCCACCAAAATAAAAAAGATTTGATTAGAAACTCTTCAATGTGTAAAACTATTAAAAAAATAAGAATTTTCAATTTGTTATTATAAAGAAAATAAAAGATTCAGTAAGCTCGTAATTTAATTTTCTATCATTTCAAGCCATTGCAAATTCACGTAATTCTTAACATGAAAAGATGTTCAAGACCATGAAATGGTCTTTCTTTGTTTATTGAGATTACATGATTGTATTGTTCAGTTAATGTGATTTATAAAATGATCTGAGTTTTATATGTTACACTATCCTTGCACTCAGAACCTAAATCTTCCTAGATATATACATGATTATTTTAATGTGCCGTGGAATTTTATTTGCTAATGTGCAGTTGAAAATACTTACATGGACCTTCTTCACGGATGCTGGTCTCTTATAGCCTTACAATTTCCTTGTCCAAGTTTGGTATTCAGTGGATGCTTAATTTATGCACTCAATTGGTTGCCAAGGGCTGTTTGCAATCCAAGGTGGTTGTAAGTCAAGACTACTTTTCACATAAGAAATAAGGGAATAACCGTAATTCATTCAGAGCTTCCCAGAGAACTCTTTGACGAACCTTTCCATAATAAAAAAGTCTGATATAACTGTGATTTATCACAAACATCCATGATTACTCTAGTGTATTTGCCTACAATTTATCTAGTTTACCACAAACAATTTTACACAGTACTCACAATTCTAATGGGCAGAATCAGGCTGCAGGAAGCAAGGATAAAATGGAAGGACAGTCCCTTTCCACAAGCATATGGGGACTCTGGCTCTCCAGTACCCTTTTTTCCCTGGAGAGAGCCTTTATCCTACTGGGACCTTCTTTCCTTATGCTTGGGTAATCCTCCTTCAGATATCTTTCAATCCCTTCTTTTATGTTTCTATGTTTTCTATATTTCTTGTTATAACTTTTAAATTTTCTCTCATTAGTTGTAATTGTGCTATTAGTGGATGTTTGCTGTATATAATTCTCTGATGTATTTTGTAACCATCTGATCTTCTTCTATAGCAGCAAATCTTAATCTTCTCGATAAAGTCGACAAATTTATAGTTATCACACTTTGTCGTTTTCTTGTTGTGCTTGATGCTGTTGTTATTACTATTTCTCTTACTTTAGTCAGAGAAACATAGTCATGATCAGTTGATCTTCCTTCTGTGCTCATACTGAGACAGTCTGGGGCTCATGAATAACACCATAGCCCAACAGGAGGCCACGTCAAGGGAGGCACATGGCAGAGATAGTGCCAGCACAGGCCTCGAAGTGAAAGTCCTGGTTCTTTTCCCAGTGCCTCCTGGTCACAGTGATCTACATGCTGGAGCTGTGGGAGCAGTGTTCTATGTCCTGCCAAGCAGGCCGGGACATGAAGCCAGGACCTGGATTGTGGTCTGAGTGCAGGAGAAGGAAGAACCAAGGCAGGGATCATGAGAATGGATCTGGGTCATGCTGTGCCAGTGAAGGAGGCCCCCAGGTACCCTTGTGACAGGCAGATTGGTCCAGGTGTGGACACCTTTGACCTATACCTGTCCCCACCCTAGAAGGCTGGGGTTCAAATGAGAAACCTAAGCAACTCACCAGCTTTTCAGCAAGGTTTTGATTCACTAAGTTTGTGGTTCTGTGAGCATTGACATCCCAATACATTTTCTGAAAGCAGTTTATGTTCCTGGAACATTTACTGATTTATTTCTTCTTCAAGTTGGCAGTTGAAAAAGTGTGTTTAACTCATGACTTCTTGGCACAGCACCTAGACACCAGCCTGAGGACACACTGTGGTCAGTTGCCCATGGGGCACGAAATGGAGCTTTGGTGGATGAAGCCTTATGAAAGACTCTTGGCTACTTCCAAGCAGCTATGCTGAGCACTTCAGTGCACCTTCCAGCACCTCTTATTTTCAAAGGAAACTCAATGAACAGAGTAGGATGAAGGAGAGGCTTCCTGAGGTCTGGAAAGCTAGTCATCTCCAGTGGTAGATGAGGACACTCTTGAGAAACATTATTCCTACAGAACAAAGTCAAAAAGAGAAAAGAATACTATAGCCAGCACTAAAGAACTGGGAATGTAACAATCAGGCCACAGACTCTCATCCTTACTAGATTTAAAAGGCAAACTTAAGAGCCAAAGGTCAGTTATGTATAAAAGATACCTATGAAAAGTAATGATTTCTTGGCCCAGGAAGATAGCTCAGTAAAATAAAGTCTTGCCTGGAAAATGCAAGGTCCTGAGTTCAATCCCTGGTACCACCAAACAAACAAAAAAATATTTCTTAAACAGGTATTAATATTAGTAATGTAACTACTTAACATAAGCAATGTACAAGCATCAAGGAAGAAGACAGAGTCTGAAATGTAGAATGTGAGAAAATACAGAAACAAGATGCAATCCGAGACCTCTAGGTGACCCAGTGCAAACCCAGGGGACTTGAGGTGGAAGAATTCAAAAGCTAAAATGCTGAGCTTTCTGAAATGGTAGCACTGGAAATAACAAAACAGATGAATGGGTCTATAGAGGAAAATAAAAGAAAACAAATAAGAAATACTTTCACAACTAAGTAAAGAGATGAAGACCATAATGAGGGACATGGTTAGTGTATCTGGACTGGATACAGATTTTAAAAAAGAGAGAGCGAGAATAAGCTCAGAAATGAGATGGAACCATGAATACCCACCACAGGAAACAACTGGTTCCACAAAAACAGATTCAAACATATTTATGACATTGAAAAATCTACTGAAGCAACACAGAGAAAAGTCAACCACTGTGAAGACAATATCAGGGCTGGGAAGATGGCTCAGTAGAATAAGCACTTCCCTGGCAAGTGCAAGGGCCTGAGTTCAATCCCCAGTTTCACCACAAAAAAAAAAGACTATATCAGATCTAAAAGATGATTTTGTTATTAGCAATCATCAAATTAAATTCAATTCCTTTATTTTTCTATTTAGTGCAGGGCCTACAGAGTCTCAGGATCTCACTATAAGATCAGACTCATTGTGATCCTACTGTTTTCAGCTTCCTAAGTGCTGGGATTACAGGCCAAAGCCACCACGCACAGCTTCAATTGCCCTCTCAGTAATCCCCTGGCACAAGGCTGCCACAGCAGGCCAGGTATAGAAATTCTGACTCCTGCATCTTTGTAAGCAGGACTTTAATGCCCTGAGCTATCTTGCCAGTCCTAAATTTAATTCTTAAAAATAAAAAAAAAACTTATAGTACAATAGCTGTTAGATGGTAAAATAAGAATAATTTAAAATTAATATGAATAAAAAATGAGAAGATAGCGCAAAGGATGTTAAACGGCCAGGGAGATGGTGCAGCGGAATAAACACTTCCCTGGCAAGGGCAAGGGCTTGAGTTTAATCCCCGGTTCTAAAAAAAAACTGTTCAAAAATATAGTAGAAAAACATTGAGCATGGAAAAATAATTCGATGTACAGAAGAGTGATGCATATAAAACTCCACTTACAGGGCCTGACAAATAGCTCAGTAGATTAAAGTGCTTGCAAACAGGTGCGAGGGCCGGGTATTTGATCCCCAGGCCTGCTGTGCCAGTCCAACCCCAAGGACACACTGAGATGGCAGTTGAGCCTGGGCATGGTGGCACACACCTGTAATCCCAGCTCTTGGGAGGCTGTAAATAGGCAGATCACTATGAGTAGGATCTAGTAATGAGACCCTGAACACCCTGTAGACCCTTCCCAAAAAAGACAAAAGAAAAAAAAAAAACCTCTGTTTATAGGTGATCAAAAAAGAAAACACGATGATATATAATAGACCAGACTCCTGAAAAGCAATGCAAGAATAGATTATTAAAAGTCATTAGAGAAAAACAGTTTGTGGGGAAAAATTCATCATAATTACCATAAGTTTCTTAATACAAGCCCTTAAAACAGACTGTGGTGAAGTGTTTGAAGCCCTGAAGGAAAAAAACAGTCCAAATTGGTAGACCTGACAAAATTATCCTCCAAAAATGAGACACTTTTATTGTAAAGTACACCTGAAAAACTTATAGCACTTCAAAACCTGCACTTGCAAATCTTATGAAGGATATTCTAGAAAAAGACAATGAGGAAAACACTTCCATAAAAGCCACCAGGTGAACAGAGAGAGCCAGCATCAGGGAAACTAAGTCCCAAGCTGAAATCAATATATATTAGTTATAATCATCAATGAAAATGGTCTCCATTCACCAAACAAAGAAACAGATGGGCCGAACAGATCAAGAAAGAGATCCAACAATGTGCTGAATACAAGAAACACATTGAACGCAAACAGAAATTTATGGGCCAGAAAACAATACTCTATTCAGCAGAAAACTGGAACAAAAGCAAAGGCAGCTATTCTGTGTGTAGCCGAGTGGATCTTGTGCCAAGGCTGATCAGAAGACGCTTCACTGTGGCAGGAGATATACTCAGGAGGATGTCTAGGCCTCAGGATAACAATGCAGGATTGCAGGATACAAAGGAGAAAAGCAGTAGCTTCGAAGTAACCAACACTGCCGGGAACTGTCAGTGCAGACTGGAACCTGTGGTCCAGGTGGCTGAGCAGAGCCCCTGGATGCATCCCTGCCAAGCACACCTGGGTGCTGTGGATGGACCCTTGCAGTGTGACTCCCTTCCTTGCTGGATCAACACTAGCTAAGTGCCTATCCTTGCAGTCACATACAGTGATTGTAGTTTGGCCCATGTTGTACCAACATTGTGGCTTTTCTATATAAATTATCCCTGACAGAGGACCTTGGCAACAACCCATTAGGGCCCCTCCTGTCTTTCAAGAAAATTTTCCTGCTCTGAGCCTGTCCTGTTCTCTAAAATTCATTGTCGGATGGACGTAATCTTTGCACATGTCACACACATCCAGCACATTATGTGTTATAGTTCTCCTGTAACACCTACATTCTGTTGTTCTGCCACAAAGCCAGGCCTTTCTCTACAGATGACGTTGACCTGCAACACACAGGCCTCCTTCCTCAGCACCCAAATGGTATGCCCCAGCACAGTGTGTCCCTACTACTTCCTCCATTAGCCTTCAGATTGGAAGGTGTCCGCCTTCCAGAATTAGTGCTCTCCTCTCCACTCCCAGTCCGGCTGCGTGAAGTCCCATCTAGGTCCTCAAATGACATTGTTTGTAAGCCCTGCTGCACTTACACCTGTCCTCTACTAGACTTATGATCTGCAGCTCCTCGAAGAGGCTCTAAATTCTCTGCGAACATAGATTATATGGACTCTACAATAAAAGGAGCCACGCCAGAGCCATGGCATTTGTGCTTCTGCCAACAGCAAGAATGCTCTTTATTCTGCACATCTTTGGAAACAGGAAATGTGAAACACGGGGCTCGGTCCTACAGTCTTGTGGCCATGCTTCCTCCTTCCCTCTCCCAGTGTTCTGCCATCCCCATGGGAACCAAGAGTCACAGAGCACAGAACCTGGTGCTCTCTTCCTCACAGAGACTTAACGACTCTGAACCACTTCACACAGTGACTGTTCACGAGTGAGGACGTCCAGAGAATAGCTACCAGGTAGGCAGCCACCAGGACAGGTACTCCAGCCTGGGAAGGGGTGTGCGTGTGCCCACATGTGCTTCTTCATCTACTTAGTAGGTAGAGCATCGTGGGAAATAGTAGGCTCGATATGCCGTTACCTGGTGGGAAGACAACCATTTAAATGGATTTAGGCATTCTGGAAAGCATCTTGTTATGGAGACTCATAAAATTCCAGGATACTATATTCTAAACTGATGTCCACAGGTCCTACACACAGATATAAAAGCGCAGAAGGAGATAGAAACTAAGGGACAGAGGAATCGGGTTCCCCACACCATCTCTTCTCTTCGTGTTGGTTTGGAGACCACATCACATCTGTGGTCCAGTAGCCAGGAGCACACAGTCCTCCCCTCAGCCCCTGACAGGCTGGGCCTCTATAACCCATGCTACCAGCCCTGCCACCATGCCTGCTTCCCAACCTCTTCCTCCACAACTCCCTACCCAAGCCATCACCATGGTAAGCTGACCCTGGACTGATGTGTGCTCCCAGCGTGGCTGCAGGAGCTGCTGCTCTAAGTCCTCTCAGGAAGTTAGCTGACAGCTCTTCTGCTGTGCTTGCAGCCTGTCCTCCATGAGGCAGTGATTTGTCTCTTCTCAAAGAGGCCGAGAACTCCCTGGGACTCAGATCATCTGAGACTGCACAACAGAGGGAAATGACCCACATGTCATTCATGCCTCAGCCACTAAGGGAAGTGATTTTAGCCTTTAGAGAGTGGTGTGCACAAAACTATTTTAGAAAACAGTGACTAGAGCCTGCTCTCTCCCAACCCTCTTGCTCGCTTCTCTTATGACTTGCTTCCATTGTCACCATGGGAATCAACGGCCACAGAACACAGACTGGTTTTCTCTTGGCCAGAGACTAAAACTGTAGGATTTCAGATATCTCTTCCTCAAGCCTTGGGGTTCCAAATTTGTATATCAGGTCAGGACTCTGTAGACTTAGAGTGTGTGTGTTTGTGTGGTTGTGTGAGTGTGTAGTTTTGTATAACTTACATACATGCTTCTTTGTCTTATCTTTTACTCACTTTCTCCTGAAGTCTCAAGAGAAACATAGAGTCTGAAGCTATAACTCAGTCCCCCCATGGATACCCCTGCCCATAGCAGGGACTGTTCACACACAGAGCAGTCCCACGCTAAATCCGAGGCAAAGGAGACCCCTGCAGGGGGTGATCTCCCCGCCTCCCAGGCTGTCGTCAAGGAGATGAACACCTCCTATGGAACATACAAATGCTACCTAGCTACAAATCTCAACGTAGGAAGTCCTGTAGATTCTTCATCCAACAACTTCCATCAGGCCAACAAAGCAAAGGAGCCTCAAAGTGGAGCAAGCTGCTCAGTGACAAATAATGACACTGAGGTCCAGGCAAAGCAAGTGTGGATAGACAGCATTGTGAGTGATGAAGACGAGTCCTCTGACTCAGAGAGCGAGGATGCAGGTGGTGAGCAGGTGCCCACTGTCAAACCACCGAGAAAGCTGAGTATACTGGATCGAGCGCCCTGGGTGTATGACCCCATTGATGGCTGGCCAACCATTCAGCTCGTGTATGCTCAGCCGAAGAAGCAAAGTGAAGACCAGGATGAGGAGGAGGTGCAGAGTGCAGACAGTGACAGCAGTGAGGACGAAGAGCAGCAGGAGGCTGAAAACCAGGAGGAGGGCCCGCAATTGTCAGAAGAAGAACAATACAGGAAGCTCCTGCAAATCGTGGGCTATCAGGAAA